>VZRV01004953.1:0-123894 GCA_013398115.1 Falcunculus frontatus | reverse complement strand
GGGGGGGGGTGGGAGGGGAAGAAGAGACATTATAACAGTAAACCCGCCCATTTCTAGTGAAAGCTTGTAGTTAGGTGTTTCTAAACTACTTTTGCAGGTTATGTAGGTTTTCCCATCCCCCCAGCATTAACCATCCTTGTGCGTGCTACTTCAAATCTAGCTGTGATGGTTATATGACAGTAATTTGTTTTGTTTAAAGAAGTATCAATGCCCGTGATATTAACACTTCAAAATTCTTAGGGCAAAAAGACCCAGGTAGAGAGTGGAGTAAACAGCATCAGTTTGGATGCCCTAAAACTGTTTTTAGGCCACTTTTTCTCATGAGAGTTTCATGCTACTGGTTTTTGGTTTTTGTTTTTTTTTTGTAATTTCTCTGAGTTTTGGTGATCGAATACAAGAGTGGGCTCTCTCACAAACAGGTGTTTGGATTGAATGGAGTTATACTTTGCCTCTAGAGGCATGTGAAAAAAACTTAAGCAGCACTTTGAAGAACTTGAAGATTTAGTAAGTCGATGTTGCCGTCTGATATTAGACATAGTAGTTGCATCAGTGAAAGTTTGAACACAAGAAGTTGCTTGTCCAAAATTCAGGCTTAAATTCTGAAAAGTGGCTGTTTTGTAATTGAGAAATTGGGCCTTTAAGCAGATGAGTTTTCAAAACTCCCGAGAGTCAGGCTCATTTCTCAGAGGCTCCCCAGTTTTGAAATAAAGTGTATCTGCTAATGAATGATGTTCGGTGGATTAGCCTGTTTCCCAAAGGGAGGTTACTGCAAAGGCAGAGCATTAGGAGTTTTCCTCCATTTGAAAATGTTTTTGCTAATGTAGTCTTCTGAGTTGTGCAGCCTGCTAAATTAAGATGTAGATAATTTAGAATATTTCCAGAAAAAGATGAACAAAAACAGGGTATAAAATAGAATCTTCAATAGTATTAGGTAATTTAAATCACATAATCATCTATGGTAAGGTGGCCTAGGTTGCAAATTCCTTCTGCCCTTTGATTTCTTCTTTGGAATTTTAACATGTTATCCAATTCATAAATTGTCATCCATTCATCTTGAAAGTTTGTCACCTCTGTGAGGAAAAATCATTATGCCTTAACTGATTGCTGTACATGCACATGGTGTCCTGTTTGGGACTCTGTCTTAAAAACAGTGACATCTCCTGTGGTCAAGAACTTGTGCCTTCAAGTGACACCAGCAGTGCCAAAAGGAAGGTGCCCAGGGACAGATTCCTAGGCCAAGTGTCCCCTGCCTAACATGTCTCTTTGTCTGAGAGTTGACTAATTGGACCTAGTCCAGGACAGATTCCAGGAACTGGCTGACAGTGGAGCAGTCTGGATGAGAAGCAAATTGCTTTTACTTATTTCTTGGCCATCTTTTATTTAGCCGTGTATCCCCACTTGCTGAAGGTCTCAACACACTGATGTTGATGTAATAAAAAGTCTTTTGAAGCTCTCAATTTTGTTGCCTTGCGGTAAGAAGGCAAAGAAAATGTACAGGCTAACGTACAAGTTGGTGGCAGCAATAGTAAATAAAGGAACCTTCTCCAAGTGACTTACAAAAATTAGCATTTAGCTGCTTAAGCATTTTCAGTGGTCTGCCAGAACATGCAGGTTGCAGGATGAGGTAGAAGTTTTACATCTCTGCTGGCCTTGGATCAGCTCTCTGGGTAAGTCCCAATTGTACAAACAGCGATTCACTATAGGAACTTGTACATGTTCATGGTGTTGATCTCTGCTGTGTGTCTCCCTCCTGCACAAAGCTACTGCAGTTTTATCCCTTCTAGTAAAGAGCAATCTTAACTAGTTCCACTGGGCAAAAGAGAACAAATGCTATTTTGGGGAGTTAACAGGAATCATAGAACCATGATCCACTAGACCAGGTCACTCAAAGCCTCATCCAGGCTGGCCCTGAACACCTCTAGGGATGGGGAGTCCACAACATCTCTAGGCAACCTGTTTCAGTCCCTCACTACCCTTATAGGAAAGAATTTCTTCCAAATATCTAATCTACACCTACTCTCTTCCAGTTGGAAGCCATTCCCCCTTGTTATATGAATACATGCCTTTGTCCTGTCAGTACGTGCCATCTCCAGCTCTCCTGTAAGCCCCCTTTAGGTACTGGAAGGTGCTATTAGGTCCCCCTGGAGCCTTCTCTTCCCCAGGCTGAGCAGCCCCAACTCTCTCAGCCTGTGCCCTGTTTATTTGGAGCATGCCTTAAAGATCTTTCCATCATTAAAGCTAGTTAAAAATCCAGATTTTGCTGCTCACTTTTTATGTGAACATAATTTTTGGAGTCCCCTTCTAGATACCCGTGAATTAAGCCTAATGTTTGATTTTGGAAGTGTCATTTTTTTATTAGCATTATGTGGTAATAATTATTGAATATCAATGTGTTCACTTTCTCCTGGTTACTAATATTTTGTGGCATCCACTAAGGACATCTTGTGCAAATGGGGGAAGGCAGAAATCTCTTCTGTGTTGCAGACCATTGCTTACATAGTGCTGGTGCTTCTGTTGTAGCTTTAATATGAATAGTCGCACAGGTGCCTGTTGAGCAGAAGGTGCAACAGATGTCTGGAGTGAGCACCAGCTACCAGGCATACTGTGAAGCCAGGATTTTTCAAAGGTGGTCCACCTGTGGTTGTATCAAAGTCTTGGGGAGTTTTGCTCTTAGCTCCATCAGAAGGAAAGTAAGGTTCATACTCAGTGTGTTGGGGATTTCCCTTTCAGGTTCTGTGAAGAGATAAAAAGTACTTTACTTCCTTAAATCAGCAGGGGTCTGTCTGTTTTGGCACAGAAGCCTTAAATTTTCCCTTTTAAGCCAAAGTTTATCTTCAATTCTGTAATTCAAAGGCTGTTAGCTGATGACTAGAGCAGCCCTTTCTAAAAATATATGTGGAGTCTGTGAAACAGATCGCTGTTTCACAGGCAGCAGCGTATGTGCAATATGTGACCTTGACTTTAATCTTGTGAGCAGTGTATCCTTATCTGCAGTGTAGGATTCTAAATTGTGCTTTAGAAACGGATAAAGAAATCAGCAGGAGTTTGTAGGTTCTGTTGTTAAGTAATGGGGATGAATATGCTTCTGTGATGTTTATCATAGCAAGGAAAATATCAGCTTCAGTTTGTATCATGGTTTTAAAAAGAAAAAGCTGACATGTGATTTGGATGCAGCATTTAATCACAAGATACCTTTCCATTTTAAGTTGTGTGCCAGTATTCTCCTCTAATGTAGCTGTGGCAGTTCAGTGGGAGCTTTCCAAGAGCAATAAGCAGTGGATACCCATCCCCCAAATAAAAATCAGCATGTGTTAGCAATAAGGTATTCTTTAAGGGTTACTGACTGTTTGAAGATGGTCTTTAGCCGAGGTGAGATGGACTGTCCCATTTAATGTCAAATCGGTCACTGTCCTGGGCTTCAACATCATGTCTTACCTTAGCAGTATGAACATTTGTGATATGTGATTACATACAACTAACAATAATAATGCAGTCTGCCTGTTAAACAGACAAGAAAGGCAGACAGAGCTTTGAGTACCAGAATTGGCCTTTGTTTCTTTGAAACTCAAATGATGTCCCATGAACTGGTCACATGTATGATGGCTTATTGTATTGTTCAGTTAAGGAATAGCAGTGTATTGGATCTGACCTTACCCAAAAATAAGTCCTTTTTGCTCATATTGCTGGTAATTATTTGTGTGGTGACTTTTCCTGTAAGGTGAAGAATGTGAAAAGCAGATCTTCTCTGTGTGCTGCAGTTAAGTCCTCAGCGGCTTGGTTAGTGAAGTTCATCTCTGTCCTCGGAGAACAGGAAAGCCTATCTGTTTTGTCACCTTTGGGGTAATCTAAGTTTTTTTGGCTGAACTTCAGAAGTAAGAAATACATTCTGGTGTGTCAACTCAGAGTAATTTTGTTGATAGGTAGCTGATGCTCACACTTTATGAAACTCGTGAAGATAAGTGGACTGTGAGCCTGAGGAGTCGTGCTCACCACTTGATTGCAAATATAGGCTTGCCTTGTCAACCAGAAATTCTACCAGCCTTGCGCCTGAGGTTTTTTCTTTATTCTGAAAAAAAAAAAAATTAGAATAATTTTTACATCCTAAAATAATGACTGCTTTTGGGGCAGGAGGAGGCTGAGGGGATTTGTTTGTTGTTTTGTTTTGTTTTGCTCTTTATAAGACCATTCTGTTTGACTTGGTAGCTATCTTCTGTGTGTGTGTTAATCTCTGCTGATTTTTAATTATTAATTTTTGTCTATGGATGAATCTTTTTCATCTCAGTTTTATTTTTCTTGAAGTCCAAGTGACTGAATTTTCAGCAAAACCTTTTATAGTCAGGTTCTTTGAGAAGTATTGGTCTCTGACCAAGTTAGCAGTATGCAGGTTTGATCATGTTCTTTAAAAACCAGTTTGATAGTGAGGGATGAATTTATTTTAATTAATTTTGTTCTAAAGACCATCATAAACCAGAAACAAGGCATGTGCCATTTTATGGTCAGATGCAATGCTTACTGCGAATTCTCTGCAGCACACCCACTCATTGCTGGCCAGAGTTGAGACAGCAGCTCCTGGAAAGGACAAATTATTTCTCCCACATGCAGAGACTGGCATATGTTAATGTTAATCTAGTGCTTGCCTTTCCTACACAAAGGCAGCAAAAGCAATGTGCAGGGGAAGGATGAGCCTGCTTTTTGTTGTCTCATTAGAATAATCTGTATAGCATAGAAGAGTTGCTAATTGTGCTGGAGATGGAGAGTAAGTCTTACTGAGTTTCCTTATCTCTAGCTCATCCTGAACAGAGGGGATGTCTTCTAAACCTTTCCATTTGGTGTTTAAAGCTGAGAGCTCTTTCTACCACTGTCCAGGCCTTTTCACTCTCCTCAGTGACTGTGAGATCTCTGGTAACCTGCTCCTGTTCTCTGTAGCCTCTCCACCAGAATGTGATTTGATTTTGTGAAACACCTATTTATTTTTATTTGGAGGGGAAAAGAAAGCAAAAGAAATTATCTTTATCGAAGGAAGATGCTGTTGGACAGTCTGAAATGCTAAAAGACGCCTGGGAAGATGTGTTGAGCGGGTGGAGAACGTATTGTAAAAAGAAGCTGTAGTATGGGAAGTGTAACCCCACAACTAATGATAATTGTTTTGTAGAAATAAAATATACATATACTCATGTAATACCTTAAAACTTCCTGTTGATTTCAAGTCAGCAGCAGTTATCCAAATAAGATCTTATCTAAAGAATTGATATCAAAGAGGAAGCATGTGTTGTGCATAAAGTGTGTTTAATTCGAAATGCAGTAACATTAGTTGTGTGTTAGTTTCAGATGTTTTCCTCTGCCTGCGCAGAAGTAACAGGTACTGTTAAGGAATTCCTTACTCTGCATTTCAGGTTTCAGAAGTTGGTCTGCTCTGTGCAGGACTGATCTTTCAATTGCTGTTCATGGTGGACATAGTTCTAAATGAAGAGTAGTCAATGATATTATTGTAATATTTCAGCGCGGAAAACAGTTTTAGTTGCTTTGAAGTTTTGTTAGTGGAAAAAAAAAGAAATGTGGAGCAGGAAAGCAAAGTCCCAAACCCTATAAACCTGATACAGCTGACATGAACTAAAAATATTCAGTGGCATTTTAGAAATAAATAGTCAGTCAGGGACTAGATTCTTTACAAGAAGAAATAATCATATATAGACATTAGATTTTTTTAATCAATATGTAGATGTAAAAAAATATTAGATTTTGGAAGATAATTGATGGAACTCCACAGATGCTGCAGGGTATCAACCACCCATTTTTTAAAATGCTGCACTTTTAATTAAAAGATATATTATCGCTAAAATTAATGCCAGTACAAGATGTATGTTAGTATTTGAAAGGATTGAAACAGGCAGATGTTCTACTTAGAAGAGCACAAGATGCTTTTTATCTCTTACTCAAAAATTGGAAATGCACCAGTCTTTTTCCTACAAAATACTGTACCAGTGGTACTTTCTTCCTTCTGTTGCCTTTGTGTCCTCTTAGATGCTCCTGTTTGTCCTCTTGGGTTGTTATGATGTTGCTATATGTTAGATGTGTATTGATTTCTTCCCAGCCTCTGTATGTTTCTGTGTGATAACGTGGATTTTTTTTTTAGTATTAAATATAAGATTATTAATTAAAGAGTGCATGTACGTTTCCAGCAGAAGTGATCTGCTTCTGGTGTTCCTGCACTTATATGGGAATTTCCTCTGCCAAATCAGAACCTGGAATCTGATGCCCTTGAAATTTCCATTAGATATTATGGTAGCAATTCCCATTTCTGCGCTGCTTGTCAGAATTCAGGGCTGCTCCCTGTGTAAGGACAAACAGACAAATGGAGAGATGAGAGGTCAGTTTTTGTGGATCAGCTTGATTCATTGCATGCCTGGTATCAGAGAGATTGCTTGGATGTGAAAAGACTGTCATTGAATTCAGGAAGGCCATACTTCAGAACACTGCATAGTAAAAAGCACTGATAGGAGAGATTGATAAATCTGTAGACGGCACAATATGTTTGGAGAACAGGAAGCCAGTAGGATGCTTAACTCGGAGAGAATACTTAGGAAGTAGTTTGAACTTCCAAATGTCTCAGGCTTTTTATAATCCACTGGTCTTGACCCAAGCCATCAATGCAGATGTTTTCCTTTGTGTGACACTAAAGCCCTGGTAAGGCAGGCTTTTAAATTTTTTTTTTGTTTCCCTGAACTTAAAAAGGGGGCTAAAAAAAAAAAATTCTTTTTAGGAATATGTCAGCATGGGGTTGGTAGAATTATTTTCTCTTCCTAAGTTAATAATGCTGTTAGTGTTACCATGTCTGCATATTGAGAACCACTGACTGGTTCCTGTCACATTTGGTAGAAGGGAATGTGTTTTGAGCAGTCGTTAGGAAAAGGGTGGTGTCAAGACGGAAGGTGTGGGACAGGGATGTCAGAGTTATGGAGAAACAGGTATAGTAGAGCAGGGAGGCATAAAGACAGGCCACAGAGCATAAAAAAGTCAGACTTAATTAGTTTAATTGCTAGTGAGTCAAGTTGTTAGGCTCCTGGCTGTATTTGTGTCAGCCCAGATGGATCCTGTGCCTTGGTGCTCTTTGCCCCTTCACCTTCTGCTCTGCTGTAGAGAAGCGATGGTCTGTGAGATGCCTGCGGTGGGGATGTGACCCCAGGTAGGTGGCTGTTGTGAGAGTGGCATGCAGAAAGGTGTGAAGTCACTCTTTTTTCCCCGAGTATGTGAAATACATGTATTAAATTGGAAGGCAAGACTTTAGGAGAGAAGTCTTTCTCTCTGCAGTATTTTATTTCTCCTTCTTGCTTTCAGCATTCTCCTGACTCACTCCTTGTTTCTTGTAGCAGCCAAGAAAATATGGCTTTCACATAAGAAGTGAAAAACAGATGATGTTTCTGTGCTCTTTCAGATTAGTCCCTCGAGCGGCAGGTTCTGAAATGACTTTAAAAGAAAGCAAAGAACATGACTGGACAGGGTTTTTGTCACTTATGGTCTTCCTAAAAGAGAGAGATGTGATAACAAGGATGTGATATTTTGGTGACATCATTAACGGTGAAGGGTGATTACACAACTAAGCTTACTTCTTCTGCCAATATGCAGAATAATGTTCTAAATTAAAATTTGGAAAGATGACAGGAAGCTTATTTGAAGAAATATTCATTAATTAAATTAATGGTGTGTGAATTAATTTCATTAATGCATAATTAAACACAAAAAATCACTGTGTGAACCCCTTGCAAACTTATGAACGGGTCAGGTGAAGTTACACAGTCATCAGAAAATTTCTCCTGTAATTTCTTCCAGAGGAAGAAATTTAAGCTCTCAACTTTCCACATGTTTATGTTCATGTCACACAGCACATTAAAGATGTCATAATTCAGTAATTTGGAACTGATGGTATCAGTAATGGGTTCCAGCATATGTTGCCTTTCTTTAAAAAAAAGACTTTGTATTGCTGTTGAGTAAAATACATTGTTCATCTGCTGTGCCATTCATTTCCCAAGTAATATATTGAGGAGTGTAGCTTATTAAATGTGTCTCGGAGTTGCATTTTTTTTATTTGTATGCCTGCCTATAATTTCTTTTAATGTTAAACAGTTAGAATTGTCTAAAAACGAAATGTTACTTGGCTGCTCTGGCACTATGCAACTTTCTTTAAATCTGTCATCATCTTTGATTCGTCACACACTAGGAAACTATTCATTACATATTTAATCAATTTAGGAGTGTGTAAGCCCAGTGATCAGAGTGACATTTCTTTTCTTAATACCTTGTCCAATCTCAGTTGTGATGGACAATTTGCTTTGAAAATGCACCTTGCCTTCTCAGAAGACTGGATAGAAAAAGATAAATGAAAGTGGTTGCCTAGCAAGAACTCCCTGCCCGGCAGACTGAATGGCCCAAGATTAAAGACTGTGTGAAAAAGAAGCTTTTGCCATCTGTGGAGATGTTGCTTTCTTCCAGCACACATAAACTCGCTAGTATTGCTTAGCTGGGAAGCTGACCAAATTAATGTTCAGATGAAACTGTACGTAGGAAATTGCACTCCGTTGTTGGTCATAGAGTTTGTGTTCACAACAGATGAAACATTGGATTAATGAGTAAATTCCCATAAGAATGCAAATTCCTCAGAAGTAATGTATTGTTGGCAAGCATTAGAATGGGCTGCCTAGGGAGGTGGTGGAGTCACCATCCCTGGTGGTGTTGAAGAAACGACTGGACATGGCACTCAGTGTTGTGCTTTAGTTGACAAAGTGGGGATTGCTCACAGGTTGGCATCGATGACCTTGGAGGTCTTTTCCAACCTTAAAGATTCTATGATTCTTTGATATCATAAAAGGTTGTCATGAAGTGTAGCAATGTGATAATTGCTAGTGAGTCAAGTTGTGTTCCTCCTTTTACCACTTTAGCATGGATGTTTAGTGACAGGTACAATGCTGCCAAGACAGCCTAATATCCCAAATGCGGGATGACTGTTTGCCCTTCTAAAAAGGAGATGATTGAATATTGCTATAAGTGCATGAAAATATGTGCCATTTAAATTCATTAGAAGTGACTTGGGAGACTTGGAGTACATAAGAAATAAACTAAAAACCATGTAAGCTATGATTTGGGTAGCATGAAATTACATGCAAGAGATATTAAAATGCAAAAATAACCTCTAAGGGATGGCTCAAAATGTGTACTTTTAAGATAGAGTAAGGCAGTAAGAGTGTGACACCTCTGAACTGCACTGCAGCTCCCTTTTTCTGGGGACAGAGCAGCCCATGTAACTGGGGCCCACAAATTCCTTTCCATTTAGTTTTTTCCCTTTCTGCTGTGACTGAGGTGCATGTCCCTGAGAGATTTTTTTTTCTGGTAATGAAATTAAGCCCTCTTTTTACAAATTGTTAGCTCTTTAGTTAAAATTTGATCTGTGAATTGTCTTAGTGTCACTCCAAACTCACCATGAGCAGAAAGAGAGAAGGGAAAAAGCTATGACAGTTTGTAGCGGGTTCGGTTCGTTAACCGGGCGGAAACACCAATTAAAATGTAGTGGTTTAGTTCGCATTTCTTACTTTCTGTGAGATAGGAGATTTGAAGAAAGGCAAAACAGGCTCAAACTTAAAGAATATGAAAGAAAGTTTATTACTAACAGANCACAGGTGTCTGTGTTGGTTGCTGCTCTCTCCTGGAGTAGGAGAAAGAAGGTCAATGAGCCTGCAAAGGTGCTCAGCCCATGCCTCCTTCATGGCAGGGAGCTCTCTCCTTCCTAGGACGTCCTGCTCTTGGGACTGGGAGTATGAGCAGCCCTTGGCCAATCATACCCAGCCAAGAGGTACAGTTGGAGAAAGTTGAAGGTTTCCAGAAACAATCTCTTGCAAAATGAGACCAGAAGCAGGCTTTTCCCATGCAATCCCAACCAAGCCTGCAGGACTGGGGCTAGGGTTCTATCTGGAATAGGGCCCAAACTCTCTATCTGGAAATGGACAGGGCCAGCCAGGGCTGCTGGAGCTGCCACGCTGACTCACTGCAGACCAAGCAGAGCTCTGGCAGTGCTGCACGAGACCTTCCAACAGCTTCTGCTCCAAAACACCACACCTCTGCTGTGACTGACTGTGCAAAAATCAGACTAAAAAAGGCACATCTCTCTTGTAGCAGCTTGATTTAGCACTGAACAGCTCTGCAGAGCATTAAGCTAATTTAAGTCTGGCTTTATAATATTTTCAAAATACCTCTATGCGTACTTTCGAGGGACTTACAAAAGTCAGTGTTATGACACACAAAAACTCAAATGAGGTTTGTCAGGCTGGTGGAAATATACTTTCTTAATCTCCCATTAACAAATTTAAGGTCAGGACCATATTTCTCTCTGGTGAAGTAGCAGAGTGAGTTGTTACTATGGTTGTTAGTCTCCATTAGCTCTGCTTGTACTATTTCAAAAGGACCGGTAATATCCTTTCCCTTTAGGTTCACCAGTGCTTGTGCTGCAAAATGACTTTATCAGCTCTGGTAAATTATTTCTTCTCAGTAATGAAGCTAGAGACAAGGAAAGAGAAAGATGAGAAAGGAAGCAAAACATTGCTACTGTGTGCTGCAATTAGAGAGAGAAGAGACTCAGATCTCTGCCGAGGGCTCTGGAATTAAAGCAACTGGCACCAGCAAACCACTGGGACACCATCAATTAATCCCGTTCGTACAGCAGTTTTGAGTCTATCTTGTTTCTTCTTCTGCCTCCTCATAATAACAGGCTGGAAGCTGGTAAAAATTTAGCACAGATGTCCTTGGCAAAGGTATACCTGACAGGCCCAACGTAAGGGCTTGTATTTTTGGTGAAGCACCATGGCTAATACAGACAAGGAGTAATACCACATGGGTTCAGACTGCTCGATTTTGAAAATCCTTCCTCCCTTCCTCCCTCCCTCCCTTCCTCCCTCCCTCCCATATAGGTCTTATTGAAACCACAGTTATAAATCTGACGGCTTTTTGGTAAATGAGTTGTGTATTTCAGTGAAATTGTTCAAAATTCATGCTCAGATAAAACTGGAATTTGATTAAAAAGTCATAGCACAAGCAGCTTTATCTGCTCTTTGTCCTTCAGGGTCACTTCCAGAGTAATAGGTTAACTTCTCTAATGATCAGAAAATTAATGATTTGTTTTTCTTCTGCAGAAAGACTAAAGGTTCTGATTTTGGGTTACATGGAAATTTAGCTTTTCAACAATTAGAATAGCAGTTATTGATGTACTCACACATAGCTAATGGCTCTACAGCATTGAGGAGATTACCATGCATTGAAGTGGTTTTCCTATGAACAGAACACTGCAACTATAACTCCAACATAAAGGAAATCTATTCCTTGGGAAGCACCTTTTTTCCTCTGGGATATTAACTATTTAGTATTTGTTGCTGTTGACTATTTTCCTTGAGAAGGGTTGATCAAGAGTTCAAGTCACTTCAGTTATATTCCTTAAAGCCTCTGTAAAAATACAGAGCAGAAGGAAAAGGTAGGGTATGAAGGGGGAATGAGGCAGATGCCGCGGTCAAAAAATAAGCTTTTTAAATATTCATTGTTCCCTTCACAAAGATCTGTTTCAATAGTAACTTCCGTAGCTTATTGTAAAGTTGAGTTTTAAACTTTCTGTCTTCTATTTCTGTAGAGGCCTGAGTGTATTTTTTTGGAAAATAGAATTTAAACTTATCTTTAGTCATAAACTACAGCTTGGAAAGAAACTAGACTTCTGTGAATGAGTAAGAAAGTAATGATGAGATTGTTAGGAGCTGCCTCATGTTCAGGCTTGGTGAAGCTCATGTGCAGAGCACAGAAAGCATCACTGCACCACAGGGCTGTGGAACCAGGGCTGCCTTCTAGTGAGCACTGCCATGGGCCCAGCTTCTGCTGATCCACTGGGAGAGGTTGGAGGACAGGAGACAAACCCTTCCTGTGGCACTATAGGAAGTCTCCTTAAGATGCAGCCTGTGTGAAAACAAATCCTCCCTCCATCCCCTGTTTTTCAGTATCAGCTTGCCCAAAGAGTGAGGCTACTCCAGTGAAATGCTCTCTAGGGATTGAAATCATCTACTGCTCTCTCTTACAACTCACCCTCTTGGCTGTCCTTAGAAGCCTGTAATAGTATGAGGTTGAGTACTTCATGAATGGTGAAAAGGTATAAATTCTAGTGAGTTACATCAATACTTTAATTTAGTAAGTTTCCTTTCTATCTGGTGTTTTTCAAGGGTTAGGAGAAGTCTTCTCCACTCAGCTCCCCCAGTGCCAAATTTAAAACTACCTGCTTTTGTTGGAATATTTATACCCTGATTAGCAATAATGAAAGGCAAATCAAACTTTTTAGCTCTTGGGTGCTAAAGTTACCCACTTAAAAAAAATTATGAAAACCTCTTTTCCTTTGGATGTGTGGACTGTTGTGGAGTTCACAGTGTGCAATGCTTGTTTGAAGGTGTTCCGTTGATTCTCCAGGCTGAGCATCACTGAGCGTGACAGCTCCTGAGAGATTAAAGAGCTGTTACCATCAGAAGTTTAATCAGTTTTTCTTTCATTTCTGCAGGTACAGAGAAGGATAGATGTACTTGTAAGGTGTCACGAGATTTACACTGAAATGCTTTCTGGATAAAATTCAGTGCCACTGAAGTGGGGGAAATAGGACCAAATAATCTCAAGACAGCTGTTGTTTTTCCAAAAGTGTCTGATCAGATCTTCAAATCTGAATCCTGGATACCTTGTGGGTACATTCAGCCTCTAGTATCCATCACTTCTGTTTTCATCCATTCTAGTTGTAGAAATGTGAATAGGTACTAAACTAATCAAGTAGCTGTTAAATTACAGTGACCTCTCCTCAATCTTACATGTGAAATGATTTATATTGAGTGGGGTACTCGGAAATTTGGGGGAAAACCTGTCTCTGCCTAGTTCCCACTTCTTCAAATGCTTTCTAAACTTTATGTTTAGAGAATGTATTGTGTTTTTAAAAATTATTTGGGTTGATAAATGGGTTGTATTGAAACAGCATGAGACTTTCTCAAATGAGTAAAACTGATATTTACAATATAATTATAAAAATCTTCCAGGTATGAGGGCTGAAGCATGGAAGGGAGACTCTTGGGTCTTTTACTTTAGGATAAGAGATTCTGTGTGTATGTGGTGTAGACTTGATTGGTTGGTTTGTTTGTTTTATAATCTAGCTACATGACCTGGGGTCTTTCTAGTCACTACATATCTCCTTTTTTTTCTTTGTTTAGTTTGTTCGTTTGTTTGTTTGTGGGTTCTTTTTTGTTTTGAGGGTTTTTTTGGTTGGTTGGTTGGTTTGGGTTTTTTTGTTTTGGTTTGGTTTTTTTTTGTTTGTTTTGTTTTTTTACTGTAGGTTGTATTTCCTCTTAGTTGTAGAACAGAAATAGCTGAATCCGGAGGAGAAACTTTACTGTTTAGGCTCTTAATTCAAACGAGTTGTAGCTAGTGTTCCATATGTTGAATCTACTTCAGTGCACTGTGTATTCCACGTGGAATGACTCAGAAGGAAACAGCAGTCAAGTCTAACATATATAGTCTCTGGATATATGTTGGCTGGGGTTCCTGGCTTGTAGACAGCAGTATATGGATGGAACACTAGAGAAAAAAAAAAAGTTATATAGCGAAGAATCTATTCCTATCAAAACTGATTGTTTCTTATTGTCTTTTCACTGAGCAGTCGTTGCAATGGATATACATACAAATGTCGACATAAAAAAATAGAAATAAATGGGTATCTCTCTAGAAATCTGTGAATTTTACTCCCACTGTGGTGAGAAAACAAAGCATCATCTTTCATAGCAGAAGGAAGAAAACTGTTTCAAACTGGAAGGGGAGTAGGGGAAAAAGAGCATCGAGGAGGCACGGGGAAAAGTTTACCCTTAATACCATTCTTCTTGTCCCTCAGTCAGCAGAAATGGAAGACGAGAAGCTCGTAGTTTGCTCTGTAGAAAAAATAGTCTGTGTTCACTGTCTGGTAACTGATCTCACAGGGTTCACTTTATCCTTATTTTCTGTGGAGGCAGAGTACCAGATATCTGGTGTCTGTACAAAATACTGAGGAATAGTTGCTTTCCATCTGGAAACAAACTTCCTCAAAGCAGTTATCTCACATGTAACCAGCATTCTGTGCAGCTGATTGCCTGGGCTCATTCTAGCTATTGGGGAGCCATTAATTTTGTTATGGTGGTGATTACATGACATAATAGGGATCGTTTGCATTCCAGTGTTTACGGCACAAGTTTGGAGAGGAGTTTTTGGAAGTAAATAGATCTGGAGTGAAACATGTAGAACCAATTGTATGTACTGAGTTAGATGCATTCTTTGAGTTATCACTGTTTCAGGGTATTTTGACCCGTATTTTTTCCCTATTAGTTGTTTGAATTTTTCATAGCCTAGTTTGAAATGTGTTGGGCAGATTGAGATATATGACTGAACCAGATTTACAATAGTTGTGATCTTACAATTCTTTGAAAATTGGGTCCTTCTTGAGATAGCTGTAACTAAGGACACAAATGAGGGCATGCTAACATACTAATTTTAAAATTTTGTTGTTGCTTTGCTTAGAGTTACAGTCCTTTCCCTTACAGTTTCCAAAGCCCTGAGCCGTACCTTGGCCTTTCTGTGCTCCATGAAGAACCTTCACTAACTATTTTAGAATGAGGTTTTGATGTGTTTAGGTTTTTCATTTTTGCATCTCCTGAGTGATTTTTTGGTGAAAAATGTTCATGCAGTTTTGCTAAAAATAAACAAATAGGAGTTACAAGTTAATTTCATCTTAATGATAAATAAGTAGCTTTAAAATGCAAGTGATAGGAACCAAATGTGCTATTGTTGCCTTAAACATACTTTGGGGGAATATGGTAATAAAATGTCCACAAGCACAAATTCAACAAAAAGTAGAAATTTTGAGGGTATGAAGAGCTCATTACAGAAGCTCAATACTATTCCGAGATGTTACTTCTAGTTATAGCAAGTCTGAGGAAGTATTTGAAAATTAGTTCATAAGTTAGCTTTGAAATATTAGCAGATTACTATTACTTTTCCAATTATGATAATACTGTTCATTATTAATTAGATCATTCATTGCCATAAATAATGCTCACCTCACTTAAAATTTCTCTCCATCCTCATTTCATGTTACAGAATCAGTTCCTGAATTTCTTTGCTTGTATAACTCTTCATGTGTCACCAGACATCCTCTGCCCATGTAAGGACGAGGTGTGTTCAGCCATCTGGTTTGTACAGCATCAGTAGAAGTGGTCTGTAAAGAAGGAGCAGCCTTTGGCCTGCCTAAGGAATTCCAGCAGCTCTAGCACTTCCGTGAGGCTGTGCTAATTATGGAGGAGGCTCCACATAGGAAATTGCTACCCATACTTGGAATCCCATCCTGTAGTCAGTTTTGGAAGCAGTGTATGCCATGTGTAGTTTTATCTAGATAGTATTTTCAAGCACCTTGTGTCAGAAATTGAGTAAGATATGTTGTATGAACGTTGTGTCTGGTCTTGTCATTTATTCAAATATTATATGGCTTGTGGGGGAAGACCTTGATTTTTATATACATAATGTTTTCTTAGATGCTTTGAGGCAAAGTGAAATAGCTGGTGTGTGGCAGTGGTGTGTCAGAGTTCAGAGATTAGGGATACTGGAATATTTGTTTTTCCATGCGTAATATTTTACTCATTTTCAAAGCTCGTCTAGTGTTAATGAGGCCATTTGTATTTAGTACTTTGAATAATTTATGGTGAAATTATAATTCTCTTTAATTTCTAAAGTCATTAGTATTGAAAGAAGCTCTTTAATTGAGAGAAATTATACCATGATTTAGTGAAGCACAGGTGTATGCTTATAAAACTGGGATGACATGGTAATTGCTTTATTGCTGGGTCCATGAAAAAAACAAAAAAGGAAGAACTGTGAAATTCATTTTTGGAGCCAAAGGTACCCAATGGAATGTTGCTACCAAAAATGAAATTGTATATATTTATATCACTAGTGTCAGACTGTTATTGGGTTTTCATAATACTCAGATATTTATATCTCTTAGTTCTAACTTAAGTCGGACTAACTTCACAGGTGCCTCAAATGCTACTTTTATTTAAACATAGACCATTCTGATAAACAAAGAGGCAAAGGAGAAGTAGTTGACTTGCACTGAGCTGAGCGGCATTGGAGCTCAGCCCCCAGTACTGGAATTCTATAGTGGATGCAAATTTATTCAAATTAGAAGTGTGCCTGACTTTCTTCAAGGATATTCACTGGTAACTGTGGTTTGTGTATTGTTACCAAAAGTTGGTTTTGTTTTTGTCGAGTGCTGATGATGTTCCGTAGATGTTAATTTTGATTGAGACTGAAAGCAGATGTGATGGCTTCTAGGTTATGACTTTGCCAAAAATTTTAAAATGTACAATTGTAGAAGTGCTAGAGAAGAGAAAGTGGGAAAGAGCTGTAAGGGAAGAGAGTCTTCAAGTTCACATCTGCTTTTCCTTATGCTCTGCTACAAGAAGCAACATGGAAACACTAATTATGCTCTTAAGGGGATACTTATGTCCTATATTCATATACCTATCACAGCACTACATACACGTTTGTGCATATTTGTAAATAGCGGTGTACAATATGTGCTTGGAGGAAACACAATCACCTGGATGCCTTAAACACACCTCTGGAGCAGTTCTTCATGTGATGTAACTAACTCTAGCAAATTGATTTATGTAATTTTGAAATTCTGTTACTTTTTCCTGTTATTACAGTGCTCCTCTTGTCAGTGGATTATTACAAGTATTGCACTTTTAAAATTGATAGGTAGACTTTAAGAGAGTGCATGCATACCCTAGAGACTGAAGATGTTCTGTAGGTGCCAGATGAAGATACAGCTGTATGAGCAGTCCAGTGCTTTTGATTAAAGAAAGGAAAATTTCACTTGTTTCAAAGGTCATTTAAGCTTCTGTGCAGATTGTAACCCAGCTCTTTAACTTGGCCTGAAACCAGAAGGGTGATCAGTGCAGTAAGTTTAGGAAGTGCTGGTTATAGTGTATTTGTTAATGGTTTAACTCAGAGTTCAGCAGAGCCTTGTAATCTCTTCAAAGGCTCTGGGTACCTTGATGCGTGTTCTCATGTTTGAGTGGAGCTTGCTTCTCTTTGCAGACTTGGAGTCTCTGTGACCTGAAGGCAAAGTTCTACTTTGGTTATTCATTGTAGTACAGCAGAAATGCAACCAGACTCTGTATGGGTTCCTTTCGAGTCACTGGACTTTGGAAAAGACTTTTCTTTGTTGGGCTGCAGCCCTTCGAGTTCAGAGAGCCTGCCCTCTGAAAATGTAGCATCTGTACCCAGTGCAAGGTAATGTCTCTGTAAAAACCACAAACTGCTCCTTCTAAACAGCTTTATGAGAGTGTCCAGCAGTGGATTGTTGCTGCCCGAAGTCAGATTCAAAGTAATCACCAAACTTCCAAAAGTTGTGTCACATGCCAGCCATCCTTTATAAAGAGGGCTGTAAAGGATATGTTTGTGTCAAAAGCTCAAGAGATTTTGTTTTCTTTTAGAAAGCTTTAACATGCTGGACATCAGGGAAGTTAAAAAAAAATTGAGTATCTGGAAGCTGCATGCTGTTATTTGTATTTAAAGCAGGCCCGTGTTAGGTAGGATTTCTCTCACATACTGCTGTGTTCAGATCTACTCATTGGGCAGCTGGTATTTTTGTCAGAACTAGTTAACAAATCTTTACAGTTGTCAAAATGTTTCAGAATTAAAACCTTTGGTTTCCTGTAACAGTATTTTTTGATAAATGTTCTTTTTCATTCCTAGTACATTTCTGAAAATGGCTGTTGAGCATTTGAATCTATGCTTGGGAACACCCCTAAGTAATAGAAAATAACCTGTGGAAACTAATTTAGGTTGAGTATAATAAGGTAGTAACAGAACATTTATGCCAATGTTTAATTGCATACCTATTAAATTATTTACAGAAACTTGTGTCTATTAGATTTTTTTTTGAGTGGTAACAATTTTATTTTCCAATTAGGAGATGCTCTTTGTACTGAATATTACAATTTAGTGGAGGTATCATGAAATTACAGTTAGTCCTGAAAAAATTTACAAAATAATTCTTATTTTTAAAAAAATCCCTAAATAAGAAATAAGGTTATTTAATGAGTTCTGTTATTGATATCTGCATACCTAATGTAGTCAATGAACTTCAATAAAGGTAAAGCAATTGAGTATAATCTTACCATTTAGGTTGGTCTGTTTATAGTTGAATAGTTTCACCTGAGAGAGCAGCTTGGATCAAATTACTATAAAGTATAAATTAATCTGTGGGAACTTGGAGCCAGAAGGTTTTATGACGGAAAAATGTCTAGATTAACCCAACACATATGCAGAAGAAAAATTTACGTGTGGTTTTTCATGCATACTTACTATCTCCCTAATGAAATCTCAGTATTTTCTCTGCCTTATTAAAAGTAAATTGTTTAAGTCTTAAGTATCTACTTAGTAGCTATACTGAAACTCCTACGCTTAGCATTTTTACACGCTATTGGTGCTGTCCTCTGATTATGGTGTCACTTTTTGTGGGTGGCTGCTCACTGGTGAAAATGTGATACAGGAGGTCTTGGTCAAGCATTATATATGGGCAATTCAAGCATTAAACCTCTCCCTGGTTTAATAATGCTGCTTTTTTCTGACTACACTACAATCAATTAGGAGTGTAAATCAGGTAAGGAGTAACAGTTAGGAGTGTAAACCAAGAGATCTGGATGTGTTGGCCTAAGGAGGTATTTTTCCAGTAAAGTTAGGGACACCTACTCTAGTTTTCTAGATTTCGGAGATCATCTTTTGGAATGTGTATTCTGCTCCCCCACTCCTGCTCTCCAATCCCTTATTGCTCCCAGAAGAACAGCTTCCAGCTGGAAGAGGCATGACTGGGACTGAAACGAGTTGCTGGAATTATCATTTATTAGGCATAAAGGATCATGGAATTTTTAGCCAGAGCAGGTGGAGAGATGCTATGGGGTTGCCAAGGGAGAAACACCTGTTAAAGCTGAGTGGCTGAAGATAGATATTAAAGCAAAACAACACTGACATGGGAGATATGACAATACACTGATCACGGAAGAACAGTCTAGAGGTTGAGATGTAGTTTCTTACTAGGAAGGTGCAATTGTGAAGCACTGTTCTGGTTTGAGCAAATAGACAAACAACCAGCTTTTTTTTAATGTGGAGGTAGCTTAGCTGATGAGTGTTGTAGCAAAGGACTGCCCACTGTGGGCCAGGAGAATCTTCTTAGACCTCTCATCTTATGAGTGTAGTTTTTGCTAAAGTCCTCACTCACACTCTTCATTCCACAGTCTTTGAATTTATGCACAGTTCCTCTTGGTAATGTGGTCATTTGGTTTCACATATTTCTCCCTGAAAGATCAAATTCACGCGGAATGGAAATTTATGCTTCACTTATTCTTACATCCCTGAAATTGATCTTCACTATTTGTTCCTGGACTTTTCGCTGGATGGTACAAGTAAATCAAGGGCTGTAAATGTCTGTGAGGAACCTTGTGTGAAGAACTTCCATTGGAGAATAACTTTACCAGTGATTTGCAGTAGCAGCCTTGCTTCTTTGTCAGAAACAGCAGCAGAGAGAAGGACTCTTACGTTTGGCAAACAAGGTATTACCATGGTCTTATCATTGGGAAGGAATGATGGCTGGGAAGTACTTCCGCAGGGCCTCAACAGGGGATAATTGATATTTGCTGTCTGTCATTGAGTGTTTGTAGTTGTACCAGTTCTCATGTAGGTGTTTAATTATTGCTATGGTTGCGAGTTCAACCCAAGGCTCCAGCTACCAGAGGCTCATAGTAAATTATTTCCGTGTGATGAAATGAGTTTAGGGGAAAAGGGTGAAGAAAAGGGTTACACTTTGGTTTTTGTTTTGAACTTAGTTTATCTTCTAGCACTTTTGGAAACACATAAAATAATTTTAAAGGCTTTCTATATATCTCTGCACAATTCATTTGATGTATTTTGGAGAGAATATTGAGTCACTATTTTGTCCTAGATTTTATATGAAGCCCATTATTTCAGGTCACAGAGCAAGAAGTAGAACTGACTAGAAAAGTCAGTTTTAAACATTATCTTGGCACGTTGTTGAAAGTCTGTGGCTGTTTTATGGGAAGAAAAGGAAGGAAAAAACTTCAGAAGTATGCTACTAGAATGTTTAGGTAATGACTGCTATTATAAACAATTATTATTATGATTCCTTAAACATTGCTTTTTACCATCGTGTTTTCATCTCAAGTGGGAATTCTCTTTCCTACACAAAAGCTCCTCTTTTCTACACAAAAGTGAATGTCTCTGTGAAATTTTCAGCAAAACCAACAAAAGCATTTTCCGATAATAGAAGAATGGGGAATATATTCTCTTTCAACTCTACTTTCATTTGATCAATTGCATCGGAGAGAAAGGCAAAAAAGAAAGAGACTGAAAGATGGTCATATCTTCATTCGGGAGGTGTGAATGCTGGTTTCAGTCTGAGCAAGTTGCAGTTGTTTGAAGACATACATGAATATGAATAACTTGTGATGTATATTTCATCCAAAGACAGGCAGGCTGCAGCAGGTTATTCATATGAAGCTGAGGTACCTCTGGTTCATGCCCACAAGTAAGACTTCAACCAGTCTCACACAACCCATTAAAGGTGTCCATGGAAATAACATCACTGACTGCAGTCAGTATTTAATCCTGCCCCAGTGATGCACTGAGTAAAGCTATGCCTTACAGGTAGGGCTGTAAGGATGAAGGTGAGTGCTCATTGATCCCTTTACTGCAGTCTCATTTAGCACAGGAGTTGGAAAATGATGAAATTTGATGGCATGCGGTTTTTATCTTTTTCTGTAGCTGTGAAAAATACATCGGCTTTGATGTGATTTCTTAATAAATGTGAAATCATTGCTTTCTTTTGCACTCAAGTCTTCCTCAGTACCAGCAAGCTGTAAACTGAAAGCTGCAAGTAGGGACTCATGTACATAGAACAGTGTCAGTGCAGAATGGTGCTGAATAACCTTATCCACCTAAATAGCTTTTGTGGAGTTGGTATAGCCCCTGCTGAGGAGTACAGCAAGCAAAGAGAGCATCTGGTATTCACTGGAAAGGGTTTTGATGTTCTGCCTACTTTGCTGTAAGTAATAATGCAATGAGAGCAACTAATGCAAGCCAATAGCACATGGAGAAAAATAATGGGAACTTATTATGGATAAATGTAACTGCACATTTCATGCTTTGCTTTTTGTAATGAGTCCATCAAGTCAAACACTCAAATACATTAATTAAACACCATTTTCCCATGGAACTCAGTAACTGGTTAGCAGTCCTTAGAATATTGGTACCATTATCCAGGTTGGTCACAGCCCAGTGCGGAGCAGCATTTGGCAGTCAGGTCAAGCTGTGATTACTCAAATTGAGGAATTTGGTGGACTGACAGTGGAAAGCAGAATGTGCCCCATGGCTGTGGGCTGACTACTGCGTTACATCACCAGGCCTGTAGCAATTAAGTCAAATCATGCTGAGGAACAGTGTCTCCTTTAACTGCATGGTAACTATTCATGCTTTGAGCATCTATGGCCTTGTCCATCAAGCACTATGCTTTTGTGGTCTTTTGAAGAGCTCCTTGGCCTGAAGCAAGGGAAATAAAACATTACCTTGTCTAGCAGAACAGGACTGTTTAGATAAAAGGCATGTTTTTATTGAGAAAACATATTCTGATGTAATAGTTTTTGTCTAAATCGATGCCAAAAAGGAACTGAAAGTGCAGGTAAAAATATTCATTAAATGTTTAATCCAGAAAATATCCAGCAAAGGCAAATCTCAAGCCATATTAGTAGGATTTTTTTTCTTTTAATGCACTTCATTAATGGTTTTGCATAATGAGGATCTTTATCTGTCTGTCCCTACAGTATGTAGGCATATCATGTCCTGTGTCAGGAACTTCAGGCACTTTTAGAAAGGTTATATGTACTACATTACATAGTTAAAGCTGCTTTTGCCATTTAATTTAGGATCCCTTGGGAGAGCTAAGTCTTACGCTGTGACTGGAAAGGAGCTCACTCTAAAGGGTATCTGACTTAGATTACTAAAATAACCTGGTGGCTGGACGTGACCCGGCCACATGTGCTCACAGCCCGAAGGCCAGCCTGTCCTGGGCTGCATCCAAAGCAGCGTGGCCAGCAGGGTGAGAGGTGATTCTCCCCCTCTGCTCTGCCCTGGTGAGACCCCTCCTGGAGGAGCTGCATCCAGCTCTGGGGTCCCCAGCACAGGAAGGACATGGACCTGTTGGAGTGAGTCCAAAGGAGGCCACCAAGATGATCAGAGGGATGGAGCACCTCTTCTATGAGGAAAGGCTGAGAGAATCGGGATTGTTCAGCCTGGAGAAGAGAAGGCTTTGGGGTGCCCTAATTGTGGCTTTCCAGTGCCTGAAGCCTACAAGAAAGATGGACTGTTTACAAGGGCATGTAGTGACAGGACAAGGAGGAATGGCTTCAAACTGGAAGAGAGTAGATTTAGATTAGGTATTAGGAAGAAATTCTTTACTGTGAGGGTGGTGAGGCACTGGAACAGATTGCCAAGGGAAGTTGTGGATGCCCCATCCGTGGAAGTGTTCAAGGCCAGGTTGGATGGGACTTCAAGCAACCTGGGCTAATGGAAGGTGTCCCTGCTCACGGCAGGGTGGTTGGAACTCGATGATCTTTAAGGTCCTTTCCAAACAAAATCATTCTATGATTCTGTGAATCTGAGGTACCTGATGTGATGATACCCGTTAAAATTTCTCTGTGTCCAAATGCTATCACACTTGTCTACAACCTCTGTAGAGCCCACTTCTCCCTGTTTTGTCACTTGTTTTTTCTCCTGCTTATGGTTTGGTATATGGAAATGTGATATTTATCTTTTGACAGATAATGCTTAATTTTGCCTTCAGCTTGTTTTCATTTAATCTATTTCATACTGGTTTTGTTAATATTGCCGTACTTAAGATATATACTCTCTCCCTAGGGCATTGTCTCGATCTGCTTTCCAAGTAATATTGTGTTGAATTGCAATTATATCTACCAATCAAAATTCATGACTCTGTAGAGTTGCTGCCTTGTAACTACACATTTCATTCTTTATTATGAGACTTTTGGCAATATAACTGGCAGCCTGTAATCAGCTGGAGTGCAGGAATTTTGAAGTGCCAGGGCTGTGAGAAATAATCTGTGAAGCCACAGCTCAGGTTGGCTTGTTCTGGTGACTGTAGTAGAATCACAGAATAACAAAAGGTTAAGGAGGTGAAAACAGAGCGTCCAGATGGTGCGTAGGTAAATTGGTTATTTTTGGAAGTGATACTTAGATAAAGTTCAGAAATGTTTAGCATCAAGAACAATTTCAAGGACTACAAGAACATATTATATAATACCAAAATAGTAATCATTTAGCCAAAAAGGAGCTGGGTGACTAGACATGGGTCTATGGGTGGGATGCGAAGCAGGAAGAAGCTTAGTCACTTAGTGCCATGTGGCACCAGGCCATTGTAGGAGGTGCCTCCATGGCCTCTCTGTGCTTCCCCTCCAGACCATCCTCTGAGTGGTAAACATATACACTGCTTAGTAGTTGCTAAAAGATTTAGCAAAGATGTAACTGCCTTGTTCTACTTTCAGTTCATCAAATGATGTCTTTCAATTTCTTCTAAGTCAGGTGGAGTCACATTTTAGGAAAGTGTGCTTTTGTCAGAAGCAGGTGTTTGGCTCACAAAGATTAATCTGGTAGTTTCTTTTTGTTTTGTGTGTTTTGCGAGTTCTCAGACTTTGTGTGGTTCAGTGTTCTCACTTGGTCTTAAACTCTAATTTTGAAATGTTCCAAATTAAATGATCTTTTTTTTTTAAGAGATAAAAATGTTCATTTTGACTGAATGGTCCCCTGTCATTTATGAGGCTGTATGTAGGTGTGCACTCATGAAGTTTTACAAAGGGCCAAGAGCACACAGGGATGGTAAACGCTTTGTTAAGAGGTGAATTGTAGCACATAAGGAGGTCAGAGAGCTGGGCTGGGACTTTTTCAGCAGGACAGATTGGCCTGTGTTGGTTCCCAAAGAGTTCCCCATGTAAAATTAATCTGCAAGGATATTAGCATATGAATATTGCAGCTTATGAACCAATACTCTGTCTGAATAACTTTCCATAACTAATGCCGGGTTATGCCAATTCAACACATTGAATGGTTTTTGATACTTGTATTAAAAAAACCCCCTACTTCTGAAATATGATTTTATCAAATAGTTGGTATATTATTAGACCAGTGAAGTCAGTTACACACTCCAAACATAATAGTATGTAAATTAAACTAAAAGTTGATTTTATGTTTTCCCTGAGCAATGAAACCACATCCTGATGGGTATTGCATTTTAATGTTCTTTTTGGTTGATCATATTGTATTTTCTTTCTCCTGTTATTTCCCATAAACAGTATCATTTCAAAGTGCTGACAGCCTATATACTAAATACCACAGTGAAACAATGGGAACTGTATTGTTCTCTATATACTGGCAAATCTCTTTGGTTAGTGTGCATTCAATAAAGATAAAATAGCAAATGTTATTAAACCAGGGGAAAAGCACAATGAAAGTTATTAATGTGGTTTTTTCATGGTGTTAAACATGTGCCACTTTTTTTTTCTTTTCTTTAAAAATACAATTTTGTTGAAATAAGACAGCAAGGAAAAACTACATCATAAAAGTGCAGTAGCAATGAAGATATTTGTTTCAGTGCAGTCTCAAAAGATGAGAGAGCCCATTTCTTTTTTTGGGCAGTGAGAGAGAGTATTAAACACTGTTCTCTGTTTTCAATTAAACAGCAGCATTAAATATAAAATAAAAATTTAAGAATTAATAATTTTTCCTTCCTCAGCCAAATTTCTTCACAGATTTTTAGAAGTATTATACCCAGAGGAGGAGTTTAAAAAATGACTAGCTGGTTCTTATACTTCCATTTCACAGAACCGCAATATTGTCCTTCATCATGAGCTCCATAAGGAATCAAATTTGAAAAACCCCTTAAGGGCCTTTACCTAGAGGCCTTTTAGTCTACATTGTCTCACAGGAGTATTGGTTAGGACGGGAAGTGCCTGTCCCTTGTCAGTGGGTGGTTTGTGTTTGAGGAGCCTCAGCTGGTTGCCTGGTTTTTGCTTGTGCTGTAGGGCTGTGTAATGACTTCAGAGCTGTCGCCATCCTTGAGGTGGGAAGGTCCAAACATGGCAGCTGCTCCCAGAGGAGCATCACCAGGCTGTGCTCCTGGGGCTCATGAGAGCCAAATGGCACCTCTGTGGAGGCCATTTGTTGGGAGAGTGTTGGCTGGGGTGGTTCCCTCCAGGACAGCAGTCCTTCCACGTGTATCTGGCTCAGGGCTGCCTCTTCCCATTCTCAGCTCCAGTCCTGCCTTTCCCAGCTCTCCCAGCTGTAGCCAGCCACCGTGGGCTGCCTATTGCCCTGACAGCTGTTGGAGCTGGTGGAGGTTGTGGCTGTTGCTCCATGCTTTAGCTCCATCTCAGGGCCTGCCTGAGCTTTTGGTGCCAAGATGCAGGTCCTGGGGTGGCCCTGGTGAGCATATGTCCTGCTGGAGGGAAAGCTGCTGTCCCCTTGCTGACAGAAGCTGTGCCACAGCACCGGGCAGGGGCCTGGCTGTGTCTTGCCATGGGCAGTGTGCCTCTCTCCCTCCAAAGCCCTGCATTCCAGCAGAGCTGAGCAGCTGTCAGGAACTGAGCAGGACAGACCTCCATATGCATGTTGACCCCTGAGTGCTTGTGTGTGCTGCTTCATACAGCTTGGGAGAAACTTCCTAGGATTCTTCTTTTTTTAAAAAGTGAAAACCTAAAAAACCTGTACAGCGAATGAATTGACCCTGTTTTTTGTCTATGCTCCACCTCTGGAAGCACCTCTAAACACTTGATTGACTTCAAGCCATTATTAAGAATTCTGCTTCTGCTAGACACTGTAAGTGAGGAAATCTTAAGGCAGAAGAGGGCTCTTCTCTTTCGAAAATAAGGGGTGGGCGTCTGGATTGGTTTTATTATTAGCGCTGCCTCACAGCTTTACCCACTGGATCACTGCTACAGTAACATAATATATAATAATATATATTTCCAAGTGTCAAGGCTTCTCGTTTAAAGCTTAACTCAATTTTAAATCCATGTGGAAAGGAAAAACCTTTAAAATACTTAATAAATTCTAATCTTAATCGTATTCATCATTATTAAAATTTGAAATAGGTTGAAATACTTAAGGTAAGTGAAATGAAAAATCTAATAAAGAGCATGAAACACACTGGAGAAATGGAAGAATAATTGCTAAAGATTAAGAAATCTAAAATGGCCAAACATGAAAAAGCCTTAATTTCCAATAAGCATTTATTTAAAAATTTTGCAGTGACTTAATAATATAAAAGGAGATTTTAAGAATGAATTGAATGCTAAGTGCAGCAGAGTGGCGAGACATGATTAAATGCATTAAAACTTATGTCCTGTCTTTGGGTTTCAGACATGATTTAGGCCTTGTCAATTCTTGAGAGAGTTGCTTCACCTGTCAGCAAGGAGACAATATTGCTGTTGCTGTTAATAATAAAAATTATCATTGTGATAATAGTAGTTTTCATAATAAATAGTGCCTAGAAGAAGCGAGGTACTATGGCTGAAGACACCAGCTTGCTCAGTTTTGTACAGGCCAAACAAAGGTTTTTCTCTTCCAAAGAATGTGTAATCTAATCATGAAAGGAAGGACCTCTTTGGTTTTAATTAAAAATTATACACAGGTAATCAAAATGTTTGGCTTCTATTGTTTGTTTCATCCTTTTTTAAATTTTTCTGCTAGTGAATGAAAAGGGGTATTTGAATGGTGTGCTTCACAATGTAGTCTGTGGGAGAAAATGGCATTAAATCTTTTAAAAATTGAAACTAGTAGTTTTATTTGTATTTTAGGGATTACTTACCTTGACCATGCTGGTTCAGCACTTTTCCCGGAGAGTCTACTTAAAGCTTTTACTGATGACCTCAGGAACAATGTTTATGGTAAGTGCAAAGCAACATTCCCATTAGTCTTCTCAAGCTTCCATCTAAATCGTACAAAACTGAGTTTCTTGGAAGAGACCTTCTGCAGGTTTTTTAATACTGCTATAGAGTAGTTGGAAGACCAGTGTTTTTACAAAAGGAGGCATACGCCCTTTGTGTCGCCTCTAGCTTCATTCTTCAGTGGCCAAGGATGTGTCAATGTTGGTGAAGAAGAAAAATCAAAGGGAGTGTGACTCTGTTGCCTCCGAGTTAGGGCACCAGGCTTGGGATAAAGAAATACAGTGCAGCTATAAGCACTGTTCATTCTCTGTGGTTTTTTCCACACAAAATGCAAACCCCATTTCTTATGCAAGGACCAGAATCCAGAATCACCCACCTTCTCAGTGAGAGTCATCAGAAAGAGCTTAGACTGTGACTCAATATAAGCATTTTATTCAGAAGAAAGCTTAGCTTAAAGATCCCAAGTGAATTTAGGCACGGAATAGTTGCTATTAGACTTTGCTCTGCTCCGACTATTAGACTTTTGTGCCCACTCAGAAAAAGGATAGGTATTGCCAAAGCAATAATGCACAGAGGAATGTGAGTAAAACTATTTACAGAATTGTGTAATATCTGGGTGGAGATATAACTATTACAGCACCACCTGTAAGTACTTCATGTTCAGATCCTCTACCTAAACCTTTCATTTCTTTCTAATGTTATTATTAGCTGAGAATCACACACTGAGTGTGATTTTGTACAAAGTCAGCAGCATCCATTGTTTAAAAAATATTGTTACTGTGTGAGACAATTTGCATTAGAGTGAGTCATGTTCAACCAGAAGAAAATATACTGCGCAGTATTACGCTGTGAGTAGTCCCACTGAAGTAATCAAATTTCCCGTGGTGTGTTGCTATCTGTGGGTCATGTGTCCTTTTTGCTACTTTTGTGTCTTTCTTGTGCTCCCTGATGCATGGAACAAAGGGATTCCTCACTTGGGAGCTAGGTACCACTGCTTTACAAGAAAATGCTTGTTCACTCCAGCACTGGCACCCTTGCGCTTATCACCTGGGCAAGCCACTTGAGAGTTTTGGGTAGTTTTCATTTTCAATGTGCCATCATGTTGTTTCCCCTATTCTTTTATCATGAATGCTGGCAAACTGGGATCCAGAGCATGAATTTAAGTTCCACTACAAAATAAGTGTTATTCTTGATAGGGATAGGGGCTTTTTTTTCTGTTACAACAAAATACATCGATTTGATTATTCAAGTGCATGTCAGTGATACTAAAATTAATGTTCTGTCACCACAGACATTGTGAAGTGAAATGTATGCACTCTGATCTTAGTTATTTCAAACAACATTGGGCTCAACCCTTTTAATAAGTACCATCTGTGTCAGAAAAGAGAATTAATTTGTGAGTCAATTGAGTGCTTATGAATAGTAGTACTGCCAGTTTGGAGAGATTTGCATAGTACCTATAATGCTGTAGGAGAACAAATTGTGTCTTTTTATTGGTGTTTTCATCTAAAATGATAACAAGAGCTCCAGTATGGTCAGTTCTCTTTTTTTTCAGTTACATCTCATACTCTGAGGACAGTAAATGCTATATAGAAAGAGTTAATTTAACAAACACAGATGTGAATGAAGGGGGAGTTTGGCTTGCAGCTTTTTTATTTTCTTGGTGATAATCCACAGGCCCAAAGAACTGCAGTTTAGCTGTTGCATGTGTAAATGAGGGAAAGTAATATGAGACAGTCTCACTTCTAAATTGAGAATATTTGAATTGTAAATGACAGAAATGCAGCATCAGACATGAAAAGTGTAAGTATTAGTTTTGTGTTTGAGCTCTAAAGTTGTTATTTCCAACACCTTCACTCAACAACTTTCAGCAGGGTAATTTTTAAATTTTGAAAAGAGTAGCTAATATTGGAGCCTACTGCAAAAACTGTATTAGTATAGCAATTTTTTTCTTATTCCCTTTCCAAACTGTTTTGGCATGTCTTCTTAAGTATTTACTAATAGGAAATTGTGCTGTGCCTGTGTGAATATTGCTGTAATCTTTTTTGCTCAAGAAGATAAAATTATGCTGTCTTAATTGTTATATATGCTTATGCTGAACTGGGCTAAGGTGGCTACTAATTTTATACTAAATTTATATTTCAATGAATTATTTGAATTTCAGACACTAAGAAAACAAGGATTAATTCTGCTGTCCGATCATGATTGTCTGTTTTCTCCAGATCCCGTCTCTTCCTTCTTAGCTACTGCACAAATACATTTTTAAATGTGCATTCTGTCTGTAGTTTTTCCTGGTGTGTTTGTGCATATGCAGTTTCATTTTCTTTTTAGGAGACCTGCCTAAGTGTTCAGCCTAAGCTGAATTTTCCAGTTCTGTCATAACCGCTTTACCCTCTTGTATGTCCCTGCTCTTGACTAAGGGGCTTCAGGGCATTGCTGTGAAGTATGCATTGAATCTTTTTTTATCTACTTTTAGGCTCACTTGGTGTAATACTTTGATAAAAGAGAAATTTAATAGCAAAATTGTGATTAATAAATAATTTCTGTATCTCTGTTATCTCCTAGGCAACCCTCATAGTCAGAATATCAGCAGCAAGCTGACATACGACACAATCGAGCATGTTCGATACAGGTGAACAGAATAATCTTTTTTTCAGATGTTGTATGATGCACTTGATAGTTTTCATTTTGCTTAGGCCTGTACTGTTTTGATGACTTTGATGTGATGCCATTTTCTAAGGGTCATCTGTGATAGCTAAAGAAAACACCTCACTTTTAAAACACAAGGTATTTGGACAATCTGATGTTGGACCATATCAGTTCTTTTTCTCGCAGATGCTCCAATTCTCAATTGGAGGCATTACAATTTAGTGCTGTAATACAAGTCCACAGTTTTAATTAAGATATAGGACTTGGAATTTCAGAAGTCATTATTAGTAAGATGGTGTGGTAAGACAGTAAGGTGGGACTAAGTGCAAGGACATGGTTAAAATTCAGATAAAATTAACAAGGGCATAATGGCATTTGAGAATTTGCAAAAAGCTTGTGGGAATGTGCACATTGTTTTACAGCAGGTACTTACTTCTGTTGGAGTAATAAAATACCTTCTCAAAGAGTTTTAATATAACTTCTAAGAGTAGAAAGAAAAAGGTAAAATTGAGTGTTGGAACTTCGGGATATGGACAAGAAAATGAACTGATTCTCTAAATAGAAGTATTCCTTTGAAACTATGGGATGGAGTGTGCTTAAGGTACACTTCTTGCCATTGATTTACACCGTGATGAAATATACAACTTAGGTACTTGGTTATTCGTTTTAGGGATTTGTTTCAGAAAACTCTTGCTGTTTTATAAAATACGTCTTTATTGCAGAATATGGATGCTTTGAATTTATTTGCCTGTTTTTAATGACACTCTTAAGGCAAGTAAAGAATGTCATGGATTCCTCTTATCTTCTTCCTTGGAAGTAAATGTTTCTCTGAAAATGCTATTGAATTCAGATCAATAGCATTGTTTTGTTCATAGTTGTAATGAAGAAAATCTGTTTTATACCTTTCTGCTGCATTTTCTCTGACTGTTTTTATGAGAGTGTAAAAAACCCTAGATTTCTAGTTGGATGCTATGCCGGCTATAACCTGGTTCCCCCTTCCCATCACCAGCTTTCTGGGAAAAGTGTATTCTTTTTGCTTCTGCCACAACCCTCTCTTAATGCTGTGCATTAATAGCATGACAATCTATTGATGTATGGCCAAATGAAATGGAGGAGACTACCCATGAGGAATAGCTGTCTTCAAAAGCAGACACTTACAGCCAGTTACAGCAATATCCACAGCCTGCAGAGTCTTTTGAGCAGACCTGTGTGCTCACATGCAGAGTGAGCATTCTGATTTCCATTTACTCTCAGTGCTGTTGCAGTGTTGCTGTTTCACAGTTCTGCTTATGAAGGCACAGTAGGAAGTGTAACTGTTTTTAGAATAATTACTATTGTACTGTGTGTTCTTCATTGTTAGGGAGTAAGGAAACAGACTTTCACTGTGTAAAAACCTAGATTACTTTAAAAGAACTTACATCTTGAGCTTGTTTTATTTTGGGTCCTGCTTTAAAAAAGCTTGGGACTTTTTTAAGGGCAGAATGGGAGATGACAAGAACGTACCAGTGTTAGTATTGAGGGGACTTTTGCGTGTTTTAGGTTTTTTTGTTTTGTTTTTGTTTTGTTTTTTAAGTGCCCTCTGCATCTAAATGAACATTTTCAGTATCACACCTGATATAATTTGTCATCTGTCCCTAAAGAAATTCAGACATTTTTAACTCCCAGTAAAAATTTAAAAAGCATAGTCTTCAAAAAGGCATAGTCATAAAAAATCCGAAAGAAAATGCCCCAAACCTACTATCAATAAGTCAGCTATCTAAAATGCAATAAAAGTATATTAAAAATCTATACTTCTATGCCATTGCAGCTAATCAAAATAAGCAGTCTGACAAGACAGGGAGACAGGCACCTCTGTCCTGCATCACAGTGCATAGATTGGATTTCCTCAGTGAAAAAAATATTCAGCAGGTAATTTTAGAAATCTTAAAATGAATTGCTGGCTTGTAATGTGGCTTTTGGCACGTGGCTGCAGTCAGAAGTATAACTTTTTTTTCAGTGTTTGACTCCAAGGCAATGCTATTTTATTTTTTTAATTATTTTTTAAATTTGACTTTCCGATGTGATGACACAATCAATTAATTAAAAATTAACACAAAGTTTAATTTCAGATTTATATGTGCTGATATGGGTGATAGCAGTATCAGAATAGACTTTCCTAATCTGGCAGTGTACACTGTACAAAGCTGATTGATTTGGTTTTGCCTTCGTATCTGCTGGACAGAGAGAAACCACTCCTAGAACGTGGCTTTGCAAAGGAATAGCATAAATAATTAAATAATTTAGTCAGTGGATGTTTTGTCTGATTTATAAAATTATAATAAGATGCTTTACCTCTTGACCAACTCAAGTACAATACGTTTAGAAATAACTATTTTATGCTTAAAAACATTGCTTCTCTTTTCTTAATGTGGACTGCTGAGTGATTGTGCATATCTCAACATTAACCGTGAGTAATGCTGAGAAGAGGAAGCAAGAAATATAATAAACCTTACTGAAATGTATTAAATGTATGCATCAAAAGATAATAGATTCTTTTTATGACTTTACTTATGGATGTATGGCAGTGCCATTGCTCCACTTCCACATAGCTAGAGAGCAGTACAATATCTCCTTATGATGCTGCAGTTAATGTAACTCAGAAATTCATTACACTGAGTATTAAATAACCATTTTCCCATATGCAAGCATTTTAAAATACTAGATATCTGAATATTTTAAAACACTGTCCATGTGGATCTTGCACTTGCAATATCAAATAGTGCAGCAGTGTCTTCTAACCAGAACCAGACTGAAATTTTAATGTTGTTTGAAGTTTGTGGTGTGTTTAAGATGTACAACAGGATACTTTTTCATTTAAACACAGTGTTGTTGTAATAGAGTTTTGATGTTCATCCTTGAGCTTTCAGATACTATGAAGTGTTAAACTGAATCGTACTTTGGGAATTCAACTATAGATTTAAAAAAAGGCCAGAAATTTCAGTTACGATTTCGGTGCCAAGCATCTCCTAGATGTGGCAATATGTGTATTACAGAATTTTCTCACTGGAGCTAAAAGGATTGGGCATTGAGCTAAATGGGATCAAGTTAAAATATAGAACCAAAACATGTATTTCTATAAAGGCTTCTCTCAAAATATGCTGTCTAAGTGAACTATAGGAGGAGAATAATCTCTGTGGCCAGTGCATACAAACAAAAACAGGTGCAGCAGGCATGCACAAAATGACTGTAAATGGCATAGTGTTTTAAAAATATATTTGTTGCTGTGGTAGAACACACAGGTGGTACCAGATTATGCTAAGGAAGCAGTCTCATAAATGCTGTTTATAATTTCATTTGCATTGTATTTTTAGAGAACATTTCATGATAGCAAGGTAGAACTTTACATTCCTTCTGCATACATTCCAAGTCTTTTTTACTCAGTTGAAACATTTTGAAATGGTGTTACATGCAAGATAGGGATTTTTTCTTAATTCCCGGGTTTAAGCAGTTCCGTGTCTGGAAACAGTAATGTTGGAACTGATACATACATGAAAATGGGTTGACCTTTCCTACACAGTTAGAAGTAGTAGATACAGTATCTGCTTAGTATTGATTTGTCCTTTGCAAAGGTCATTGATGGGAGACCGAATGGATGAGTGACATCTGAGCGCAGCATCCTGCCCTCCTTAATGGCACCTATCAGCTTGAAAGCCTTGTTTCCAGTCTAGGGTGGTTCAACCCCTTTGCATGCTTGTTTTAGAACACCATTTGCAAACACTGCTTTTCCTGGTCCCACTGCTCAGTGGGGCAACTCTGAAATACCACAGTCAATGAAGTCCAGCAAAAGGTCACCGTGCTCACTGCAGTGACTCTGTACATGGCAAATGAGAGAGGCATTAGAAGATAATTATGAAAAATGGATAGATTTTTTGAAAGAACTTAGGTAAGAGGGGTGATCTTTTTCCTCGTGGTTCATGAAATTATTTAGGCATGCAATCGAACAATCCCAGTGTGCCCACAGTGAGTGGGTGATAACCCCACTGTGGGCTCTGTCATGTGCTGAGTGACAGCACAGCAGGGGCTTTGGGGGCAGATGCTTCTTGTTTTTCCCTCAGCCACACCTAGCCTTTTATGCAAAGGACTCCATTTTATAAACAGTTGTTTCTATGAGTCAATCCATTACGTTTGGTGGGTTTACTCTTTGCAGTTCTATGCAAGGTAGTAAAAAGCTTCTGGTCAGGGTAACAGGTACTGTCATTTTTGAATGAGTTAGGAGACTGGTTTAAGAAGAAGTAAAATCAGTCTGTTTTACTTTGGAACTTTGCTCCTGGACTTTCAGCTCTATTTGAATAAATTAATTAATCATTAACTTGATAAGCTGAAGCTTTAGAAAGGAATTTGCTAATACCTTCTGTTACTCTTCTGGTAGTCAGCTTTATACTTTCATAGTTTATATGGAAAGTAGTAAATAAAACTGATAAATATAGTGTCATACTCTCTGACTAATCTTTGCTGCAAAGAGAGTCAAATCTGGAATGCTTCATTTATTGAAGGAAATAAATATTTCAGTACAATAAATTAAGAGCTGGAGGTCAAGGTTGCTAGTTTATGAACAAAAAGGATGAAATGCTTCTGGGAAATTCTGAGGTTTTTTAGTATGAGTGGCTAGAATGTTTTGCATAGAGGTCTGAAAAACACTGGATACAACCTTTACTTTTTTTCTTCCTGATTCAGAAAAAAAACCCTCAGGACTCTGCTTTTATAATATGGCCGTGACAAAGAAGCTATGGACACTAAGTTTAAAAATGATCTTTCAGTTCCATTGCTCTCTAGATAACATTCAGAGTAGGGAGAGTGGTACAGGCTTGCTTGGATTCAGGCCACCGGTTTAGTTCACTTTTTTTTTAAATGCACACAGCCTTGATGCCTCCTCAGCTGCCTTTCGGCAGGGACCCAAAGGCCTCTGTGCCCATGGGGTGGTCTGTGAAAGAGCTCATGAGCTGATGAATGAGATAGTCCAACTGGAACAAAACACATTGATAAAAATAGTGAAATTTCTCCAATGCAAATTCCTTTTTTTCCATTCTCTCCGTCTCTTTGTCTTTTGCAGGATTTATATAGAAGCTTTTTTTTCCCCTCCCAAAGCTGTACAATACTTATAGAAGAAATGTAGTGTTATTCCCTCTTGTGGTTTTGCAGCTGCTTTTCCTAAGAAGCAGCATTGTGAGACACCAGTGAGTGATGTTTCTGGTGACGTTTCTGTTGCCTTGGATGTTCAGGGAGCAGTAACGTTGTCCTGCCTAGCTGTTGGGAGCACTAGCAGTTCCTTTGCCAACTCCAGGGGAGCCTGACAACTTCATTACTGCCTTACATGATTATTTGTATTTTAAGTAAGGCTTTTGGAAGACCAGATATTTAGCACAAATATAATGTCTGGCATCCCCTGTGTGCACCTGTAGTGCTTGACAACTTTGTTTTGGCTTCAGTGCACATCTGTTTCTCAGCACAAGTTATGTAGCATTGGAGAGGTGCTCCCCCTCAATGAAGTCAAGAAATTTTGAAAGCCACCTTCAGTTGTGTGTGTTGTTCAAAATTCAGCTGATATTTTTTTCATGTCTAATTTTTTTGAAGTCTTTGGACACTTTCTGTTTTGCTCCATCTGAAACTGACTCGATGATGCAGCAAGAAGCTCATGACTGACAAAAGTTTAACCTGTGCTGTTCATACCTTATTTCATATTTAAAATCATAACTTTGGGAAATACTAATTCATCTACTTTTTTAGAAACACAGAGATAATTTATTACTGCTCTTTTTAAAATAGTCTCTAATAATCTTTCTGTGAAGTTAGCAAACCCAGTATTGAGTTCCATTTTGAATCTTATTCATTTCACTTGTAAAGTAATATGAGTATTTCATTTATTGTTATAATTAATCTGTTGAAGACACACTAAAGCATTCCCAAGGGCTTCCATGGTGGCATCTGTGTCTCAATGAATCTGAAATTTCTGGTGTCATTTCTGCTGCAAGACAGAGCTTTTTGCACTCATCCTTTATTTTCTATCTGAGCCCCATCCTGCTGCACTTTTAACCAGCAGATTTGAGTCCTTAAACAGTCATCATTTGCACTGTGAGTCTTTTTGCTCCCATTCAAAATCCTGACTGCCAGTTCTGACTCTACTTACTGTTCTGTTCCCTCAGCACTTTAGTACTGGTTTTGTTGCCCACAGTGGATGATCCTTAGTGATCATGATTTTTAATACTTCAAACATTGATATCTGCTGAAGTAGTTTTATTATAAAGTCCACCTAAGTGAGTAGCTATTATGTTTTTATCACTATGAATGGGGGCTAACTAGTTCATGACTTATTATTTGAATTTTGAATATAAATATTTTAGCTACTGGTGAACTTCTAATCTCCTGAATATAGCAGTGTATTCAGGATCTTCTGCTATTTTTTTTCTCCAGAAGCAGATATGATGTGCAAGTAGTAGTAACTTTGGGACAGATGCCTCTGCAGTGTTTGAGTGATTTCATCACATTTCTTTTTACTCTCATTTGTGATGTAGCCTTAGAATTATCTTCTGTCCCTGTTACATCAAGTGTAACTGTGGCTGCCTTCTCATCTGTGGTCATGCCACTTTTCTGTCTGCATTGTTCCAGACTATCTGTAGCTCATCTGGTCTTCTTATAGACAGAGCAAACATATTTGCTCTGTCAATTCATGGCACAAGCCTTCAGCTCTCTTTCTCTAACAAGCAGGTTGTTTACAGCAGCCATGACAGACACTGTAGTCCTAACACTGTTGGGGGCTTTTTGTTTGGTTGATTTTGTTTGGTTTTTTTTATTTATTTTGCTGCCCTCTGCAACCAGCTGTCTTGCTGAAATTCTCAGTTAATATCCCATTTCTCTTAGCAGTTGTTGTCTTTTTTTCCTCCCCCCAGCGCTGAGACTGCGCTTGGCCGCAGGCAGGTGCCAGCTAGCTGTGTTCATTAAATATACAATGGCCTGTTACTGAGGTCATGGCTGCCCTGATGAAAACTTTTCTGTGGCAAAAAGCAGGAAGCTGCACGGCTTCCACGCTGCCCAGGGGATGTGTTAAACACCACAGGGAGCAGAGCCAGTGGAGCACTGCAGCAGGAGAAGCTGAGAAGGGGGAGTGCAGAAGGATAGGCAGTGACTGGCAGGGGGTGATGGTGTGGTGGTGTAACCCAGCCACCTTAACCTGGACAGGGATAAAATGAGTGTGTGTGTGCCAAGTAGGGGTTTTAGGGTGCCGGGTTTCAGGACAGCCGGGTCAGAAACATATCGCAGCTGATATGGTTCAAGGGAATGCACGTGACCTTAAGGGGTTTTGTCTCTCATCTCCAGCGTTATAGAGTACTTTTCATCTACTGTTGATGATCTTTCCCCATTGGAAGGAATAGAAAACTTCCTCTTCCACTGGGTCTTGAGAAACCAGTGTCCTTTTGTTCCTACACCAAAATTTTCTGTTGCTTATAGGCTTTTGTGGGCTGTTCTACTGTTATCCCCTTCTGATGGATTTAAGTAGAGGAGACCTGTTTCCATAGGTTGAACAAGATATGCTCCTCTAGATACTGTTTCCAAAATGCATTCTTCATCCCCCACCCCAATCTCACTGACCCTCTTTGTGGGCTTGATCTGAATTGCCTTCATCTTTCTGAAGTGTGTGACCAAAATAGAATGGGGTTCTTGAAGTAAATCCTGCCATCTGGCAATTGAGGGTTTTGTAATGGAGACAGAATGAAAGATTCTTGAGGTGGTGGTGTGACCTCATCAACTGTTCTGGGTGCTATGAGAAGGCCAGAAGTATTGTAAAACTAAGGAAATGGCACAAGCATTTCAAACAGAGGAAGTCTACAGGTGCAACAGATTTCCAGAGAGAAAGAAAGCACATCTTTCTGCGAATTCTTCTAGAACGTAATAAATTTGCTGGAACATGATCTTTCTTGCTTGTTTTTATGAAATCTCATGCTAGGCTGAAAGTGATAATGTGGTCCATACACTGGCTGATACCTAAAAGAATAGAGCAAATATGAAAGATTATGAGATTTTGTACAGAGTTTTTGTTTAGGGCCACCACAATCTCTTAAAGGAGAGAAAATGATTTGATTAAACTTGATCGCTTTATGCATTTAGTTCTTTGAAGCTAAATGCTCTAACTTTAATTGGTAATTTGAAATAATAGAAAATAAGTACCTAAAAGTCAGATAGACCTTTGTAGTGTATGCTGGCAATATTAGTGAGTTCCTTCTAATTTTCATTATTCTTTTTATTGTTTCTCTGCTGATTCCATTGATTAAAGTTTCTTACCTGTTTTAAACTTTATTTCCAATTTGAAGTTTGTAAGCAAAGATGGCGTCCTTGAAATTAAAGGCTGCCTTTAAGAAGCAGCACAAGTCATGGTAAGATACAGGAATATGAAAGATAAATGAAGCAAGACTTTTAACAGAACTGTCTCCTTTATATTAAGGTTAATAACACCTAGTGAATCCAGGTTTAATTTGCTAGATTTTATTAGTGTGTTTGGTATGCGTCAAGGCAGGAGAAAATTGCATCATTGATATTACTGAGTGCCAGCTCAATAACATGTTGCAAATAATTTAGAATTTATTGCAAGCTTTTGGATGGTGAGACTGTTCAGAGGAGTATGATGTATGTACTTTGGATTTTATGGAGACTCCCTAGGCTTGTAATGAATCCAATGATCACAGGCAATGGTTCTCAAAAGAGCTTTTCCACACTCAGGCTTTTCTCAGTCATCCACTTACCACTCATTTTAGTTTGTCTGTTTTTACCTTTTTAAAGGTGTTTAAAATTTCAATACTTTTTTTTGCAAATATCTGTCACGTAATAAAAAGGTTTTAGACACATGAAACACTTCTTTGCAAAAAACTCAGTGGGCGCAGACTGGATATTTCTGACTTGTGAGTAAACTATGTATGAAAACAGTGTTGCTTTGCAGGAAGAAAAAACAAACACAAAACCACAAAAAGGCCAAAGATATGAACAATACTAAAACTGACCTGTAGAATATAAGGCTGAGGCTGTTAGCTTCTGTGCTAACAAGGGAAGCATTCTGCAGCAGAGGTGTGAGGCACAATCCTAGTTTCTTTTCCCGTTAAAAAAAATTTCACTGACCTGTTGGTTCCAAAATCCTCATGCCAAAATGTTATCTATTGTCCAATTCGGTCTTTTAAGAGCCTGGGTCTCTGTTGAGCAGGGTGTGAAACTTCCAGTTCAGTGATTGAACAGCTAACTTGCAACAGGAGAAAGAGATCTGCCTGCCAGTAAGAGCTTGTCTCAAGATGCTTACAGTCTTGCTGTAAATTCATAAAAGCTGAAGGTTGTTTTATTTCACACAGATCTTCCTGTGGAAGGTGAAAATGAGATTCCGAAACATTCTGTTAGACAATAGCTGTCTTGCTCACTTTGCAGGGCTAGAAAGCCTTTAGTCCCACACCAATACGCTCCAAACCCTAAAGTCCCCATGTACAAGCTTAGTGCAAAGTGCCTGTCTGGCCTTCCAAGGACCAAACACCCTACCACATATATAAAACTTTATGCCAAAATACTTAATGTGAACTCCATCAGTATCCTATACACAGTATAATGTTTCAGTAACATACTTGAGGAATGGTTCCTTCCCTGCAAAACTTATTTATGGACCGTTCTCATAGTTTATCTGCAATCGTGTAATGACACATTTACAATAACTGTTATTACAGCCCACATTGTTAGAAACTTGGGTGTTACCATGCTTTGAAACTGAAATGAGAAAGTATACAGACCTCTAAAATGTTGTGGCTGAGACAGCACTATGAAGGCAGCGAATGAGCCTAGATTAAAACAGACCTTCCAACTCTTTTTAGTCATGTTCCTCCTATGTAAATAGTGTGCTACAAGCAGGTAATTTCTGAATTATTGTCCATGACTCTGGCACGAACTGCCTGTGTTTGTTTGTGATGAGCTCAATGTGTTGCAGAAGCAGACTGAAATCTGTCAGCAACAGGTTACCTCAGCCAAGGAAGAAACCTAAACAACCATGGTATAGTTCAGCTGACTAGACTTGCCTGAACCAAAAAAAGGAGGAGCTGTGCCTCTCCTCCCTCCTACTTGGCTGACAAAGTTGCTTGGATGAAGAAGGGAGGCCTCCAACATTCCAGTAGCACTTGTCAGCTGTCTTGAGTGGCTGTCACAGTAAATGAGACGCTCTTGCTTAAGTCTCCTTCCTTCTCCTTTGGGTGGGGGAAAGTATTGTGCCAACCTTACACATGCATTGTCTGAAGGCAGTATACAAGGATAACGTTATGTCAGTCAGTGAGAAGTCCTTGCTGAGTGGGATGTAACCCTGTGATGAGTATAATATGCTGCTTCATTTCTGAGAGGAAAATAAAATAAGCTAGTTTACTTTATAGGCACACCTACAAGTAAGATAGTTTTTCAATGCCTTGAGCCATACCTGTGAAAATTTAAAATCAAGGATACATCATGTAGCTCTCAGTAGCAGTTCAGATACAGAAGACTTCATCTGAAAAACCATGGAACATTCACAAGCTGCTCTGAGTTTATCTGACCGTGTTTGCCTATTTAAACATCTAAATGGGATGGGATTGCCATAGCAAATATTACTGGCATTTAGCTTTTCTGATGAACTGCAGAATGAGTTTGATGAAATATGCTTTTAGTATAAATTGGAGTTAAGCTGCACTGTCAAAATGTGATATTATAGGTGGCATTCTTAACAATGAAGTGCAAATGAAATTCTGTCTGCTTTTAATTAAATAAGCACACACTCCACTGAATTTTGGAAATTTAATTCTCTTAATCTGAAGTCTCAGGCCCTAAACAGCTATTGTAATTTGAAAGATAGTGCTGATATATTTCAAAGCTGTTTGTACTTAACAAAATACTCATGTTGTTTTCTGTGGTAAATTTGGGGCCCTTTTGATTTCTTCCAGTACTTCTTTTTCAGTTGTGTGAAAAAGAGCGAAGATAACCTTCCCCCTGGTTGTGGCCCATGAAAGTAAGAGCTGTAAGCATGTGAGTATCAATGCCAGGGCTAAAGCACCTGGAATCTGGTGCTGGAATCTGGAATACTGAGGAACACCTGGAATCTGGAATGCTGAGGAGCTGTTGGTTGTGGCTGTACCCTGTGGACAGTGCACTGAAGTGTGTTGCTGTACATGAGGAAGTCATGCTTGGCAATTCAGAGCTGTCACAGACCTTCCCAAGTGGAAAGGGATTGTCCACAAATTCTTGCTGGAAAGGTACCCTGCCATTTTTAAACTTTATGGCCATGATAAGATGCTTGAAAGCCAGTTGGCTGAAGATAGAAGGGTCATAAGGCTTGGAGGAGAGAGATTCCCCTAACAAAGAGTCTTCTACAGGATGTAATAAATTCACACTTACCAGTGCTAATTACTTCATTTTCAGTGTTGTGACAAGGTATGCACATCAAATCGAATAGGAAGAGAAAAAAAGGAAAAATAACTGTCAACATTCATGTAATACTGTGCTTTGAGTTACAAGTCTTTTAGAGAAGTATATGCTTCATCCTTTTCATCTTTCTTGACTTTCATTATCATATGATTCAAGTTACTACAAACAAAAAACAAAGATGGATATAAAGTCTTCTAAGGATAAGAAATACAATTTTATTTAGCAAGAGTTCATGATATGAAGTAATGTCTAGTTAATTAGTATATAAAAAAAGTTTCTTGAGTTTGGAAAAGTCAAATTTAAATGTTTCGCTGGAGGGGTTTTTTGCATGCAAAGACCTGCATTTGAACTGTTTCAGAACCATTTATAAGAGGTAGCAATCTTTTTGGATATGTTTATATGTGCTTTATGTGTTTTGGAGTAATCTCAGTTTTATTTTCACAGCCTAAAGTATTTTTTCACCTCCATTATAAGTAATTTAAAACCAGTGGCATATAATATTTTCTATGTCACTTGCTTGACTTTCATTTTCAAGTCTAATTGACGTTTACTTGCAATGAATTTGAGCTATCAAATCACTTAAACCATTACTGTAGCAGAAGCACTCTGCCTTTAGGGTGTACTTATATTTCTACATTAGCAGATTTATGTTTTGTACCTCTATAGTGAAATTCCCTGTATCAAACTCAAGAGAAATGGAAATTAAATCCTCTCTTTTTGTTCCCTCTTTCTAGACAGGAGAATTTTGCTCATGTGGCTGTATTGACTTCTTATCATATACCTGACCAATACAGTAACTATGGCAGTAGAACTAGCTAAATACGGAATTAAGCATTTGGGAAAACAATATTCAACATAACTTTTCAAGAATTCAGAGTTATAGTGTACAATTAACAGCTTAATGGACCTTTACATTTTCTGAGATGCTCGTTTTAAATGAGACAGATTGCTTGGCAATGTTTAATAAAAAGTTTGATTATGTACAGTGTATAAAATGAAGACTTTAAAATTAACCATGTTCAGAAGTAATTTCTCTCAAGCACACGTGGGTTACTACAAAAGGAGAGCGTATGTGAACTTGATGACTTAGAATATAATTACTGAGGTGCACAGCATATTGTAAGTAATTTAAAATTTGTGAATGGCAACTCTCTGTGAAGGTTTAATCACAGCAAAATGTAAATGTTGTTAAACTTGTTTTTCCAACCACAGTGAAAGAATCACCCTGGTGATTTATTCTGTGTAGCATACAGATCAGTGCCACTTTTTAGAAGGAAAAGAAAAAATAACAAAGCATTATTTGGTGACCAGAGGTCAGCAGACTTACCTGTTGGGGCATTCTGTGTTTGAAGATAGCTTTTAAGGGAGCCATGGGATGAATTTTGACATAAATAATGCTCTACCAGCTTTGGTCATGTGTTGTTGCTATCTCCCATGGCCTCCTTCCATGCCTTTTCCAGAGGTACACCCGTGGTGCCAGCAGACTGGAGCTGCTGACAGTCACTTGAAGTCCAAATGCCGAATGTGGAGCTGGAGCAGTGGTGACACACACGTACACGGTACCAGCTGTGGTGAAGATGGGGCATTTTGGGCAGGCAGCAAGGCAGGCAAATGGACATGGTCAAAGCCACTGCTGCCAGACTCACAGCAGCTCATAATAATGGCTATGGCATGTGGCATGTCTCGGGTCCCTGCTAGGCTGGGCTTCTGTCTCTGAAAGCGGAGCTGTAAGATGGTGAGTACTGCCCTGGAATGTGGCCTTCTGGCAGTGCTCTGAGTGGATGTTCAAATTGCTTGAGACTTGCACTGACTCAAGGATCTGGGGCTGGAAAATCCAGGATCCTGTGTATCACTTGGTAGAGATCAGCTTTCTGAAGGCTTTACATAAGGAAATGTTGTTCTCAGCTGGTCCCATACATTATTCCCACTGTTAATAATGTCAGAGGAGCTGTGGTAGCTGGATTTTGGCTATTTATGACTTCTAAGCTTTTTGGTCTAGCATAAGCAAGTGTGTTGCCCAGGAAAATCTACTAATACAATGTAAAGAAGAAAATTAGAATCTTAAATTCTTCCTAGAAAATTGTGAGAAGATTATTATTGTGTTATGTAACAATTTAAGCTCTGTTAGACCTTTTAGAAAATGAATACATGTTACTCCAGTGCATTGGTAGTCACACTGCCACTAAACTTTCTGAACTTAGTGTTTATAGTTCGTTGAGTACAATCTATTATGCTAATGTTGTTATATTTGCTTATTTATGTAGGTAATTTTAAATGGAGCCTCTCACCATTGTAGGAGGTGCTTTGCAGAAAAATTAAAAACATAAATTACGTAAGCTACCTGCAGTGGATACAGTAAGCTAGGGCAGCTGATAAAAACGACCACCAAAGCATATAGCTGAGTTCTCTGAAACAAAACTAAAGCCAGAGAAATGGATGCAAGTCAGGAGAGGAGAACTGCTAGTCAGGTGCAAAACTGAACAGTGACTCTCTGTACTTTCTTCTGGGTCCCAGTAGCAGTTTGTACCAGGCCAAAATGATTAATGGACTAGAAGTAGGGTTCTAGAAAATTTAATCATCTATTTTCTACATTTCTTGAATAGATGTTCCTTCCCTTTTCCTCAGGCTCTCTGCTCTGGATATATTCTTTCAGGTTCGTCTGCTGATTTCATAACAATGCAAAGGGAATATTATGTTTTCTTTCTGCTATGGTGGGCAGGTGATCTGGCTACAGGAAAAAGCTTTGCAAGGCAGAGCAGCATTATATGCAGAACCCTGTTTTTGTGTTCTTTTATACCTGTGTAATGCGTGTGATGTGCCTAGAAGGCTGGTAATGTGAAGCGAAAAAAAAACCCCAGCAAATTCAAATCTGTGGGTAGTAGACTACTGAGAAGGAAAACTCTTTGGTCTTTACATATGCAGTTCTATTTCTGTGGAGCAGACTGAGATGAGAGGCCCTAAAACAATTTTGAAAACCCAGAGGGCTCTTATAGTGCTATGTGGCTTCCCTGATTTTATTTTTATTGGTTATATTTTTCTCCATTTCGCTAGCTCACCCTTTAAACCCAAGTTTTATAAGAAATTCTGGTTGAGAAGTTTTTCAGCCATTTTCACATCCTCTTGAAGCTGAGCTCCACATTTTAGGACTTTGGGCATTCTTTTCTGACCTCTTACTTCATGACACAGGATAAGACTGATCACATACTATTATTGCCCAGAGAAGAGTTACACTTTAAGGAGAAAAGATATACTGGAATTCATCACTGTTTTCTGTGATCTTCAGTGGTTTTCCTGCTTGTTTTCTATCCAAAGTATTCTTTTCTCATTTCATAGACTGCCTTGCTTTTACCTGACTCTTTTAACTCCTTCACCCCTCTTCACTGATTTCACTGTCAGGCATTTCACAAAATATTTTCCCGTTAAAAACAACTCTATGAGCTTGCTTATATCCTGATATTGTCTTTCTAAGATTGTGAAATCAGCCTTGCTGCTTCTGAAGAGCTGCTAGAAAAGCAGCAGCCTTCAGCTTCTTGCCTGATGCCTGCCTTGAAAAAATTTGAAAAGGATGATTTGGACATGAGAATTGTGTCATGGCAGCAGATGTTAAAAAAATACTCTGCATTGAATAAACTGCTAACCAAGTAATAACAAGACAAACTCAAACACCAGAACAGAATTTAAGATTCCAGCTTTTTGTGCCTCCATGGGACTCGGTGGTCTTGCATCTGGGCCTATATCTTACGTCTACAAAAAGACTTGTCTCTCTTGTCTGCAAGAGGAATGCTGCTTGCATTGACTATGAAATTGTGAGATTGTGGGTGTTAAAGCCCACAGCTGTGACTTGTGCTCCCAAGAGAAAACCTGACATAGTCTCTGTAAATATTAGGAGAGTTGTGGTATCTCCCTTTTCATTTTTGAATGCTTCTGGATTGACAGTACTAGTGAAGAGCACTGTAGCTTGTTAGGCTCAAATGGACATTTTGCTTGACTGCCTGGCTTGGCTCCTGAGAGGTGGCATATAGCAGCATCCTGCTCCCTTTTTTCCCACTGGATGTAGTTATGTGGGTTTATTTCAACTGCAGCTGGGAAACTCAGTATTTATTTTTCCCTAATCCAGAGGTCTCTGAAACCTCCTCTCATCAGTCATACTGATTTGAAATTCGACAGCATCCTCAGGAAGAGCTTGAGGTAGAGATCCTACCAGAGGTTGTGTCATAGCAAAAAGTTCTTATCCCCTGCAAAAGGCTGCAGTTACCAGTGGTGTTTGGCTTTATGATCCTCTGTGAGTTTTTATTGTGCTGATTTGCTCCTAACAACAGGACAGAGAATTACACCAACAACAGAGAATTGATGTTAGATAATCAGAGGCAAGGGAATGTATGAAGTAGAAAAATATGAAGTAAATCCTTTGTGTGCATGTCTAGCATGTAGTCCCCAGGTATATTTTCCTAAGCATTCTTTTCTACCTGATTTGGGCCATGAGTTTGAAGCATCAGTTTTTTCCCCCGAGGATGTCACTAACCATTGGTCAAGAGATTTGGTCTTTAAAATACCTCTTTTATCCAGTTATTATGGGTAAGAAGTACAAAGTGGAGAAAGAAAATGCACATTTTCTCTGTCTCTTTCAGTTAGTTGATGTGATACTGGAATTTGCGTGAACAACCTGGTCTCAATCTTGCACAATAAACATTGTGGCTCATTTTGTAATGGGGTTTTAGCTATTCTGGGGATTACTTTTACCTCTCCTAGTGCGTTTGGCCTTATCCTTTGTGAAACATGGAAAACAAAGTCACAAACATTTGTTTGTTCAAGAAAACCTGTTCTCCCCAAACCTTTCCTGTTCAGCATTTGGTACAGTTACCTGTGAAGTTTTCTTACTGTGGTAATTGCACAGACTCATAATACTACAAGGGAGTTGTAGTTGTTACAATTGCAGCAGTTGCAATATCAATCTTAATCTTTTTCTGCCAAAGTCACTGGAATTGGTTTGCTGCCAAGCACAGGGAGGAGTGCACTGTTCTGGTAGAATATTTTATCCCACAGATTTCTGTAATATATAAAGCTGTTTTTCATAGTGGATAAATAAATTGATGTGGTGTCTGGGTTTTTATCCAGTGAGAATCGATCCAGACTTTTCTTCCTTTTGCCACTGATTTTGAATTTAATTATCTACATATAAGCATCTCCAATTGATCGCGCAATATAAACACCATGCAGCTTTGAGCACAAAGGATTGGTTGGTAGCAATTGGACTGTTTACAGTATTTGATAATAGCTATAAGTCTGTGTGTGTAAATTATGAGGCATCCACATCCTTCATGAGAAATATTCACTTTAGTTTTGTAGTCTATTCCACATGCACAAAGCCAGAGAGTCTGTACTGCTGTAAGTGGTCTCTGATTTCTTTTGTTGACTTCTGTTCAGTTGTCAGAAAGTATTTCTATGTTTATGTACCCACTGCAGTTTGGATGTGCTGTAAGAGGTTGACTATTCAATTTAACTTTTGCACTGAAATCTGTGCAGCTGTTAAGCATTTTGGGATGCATGAGGGTGTGTTGCCCGTACCAAATATATATAATAGCCTTTTCCTCTGCTGTCCTTATCTTTCATAAACTCCTCATAGGACTTGCCCTCTGGACCCTTCACCAGCTTTATTGCCCGTCTCTGGACTTGCTCCAGCACCTCAATGTCAGTCCTGATGTGAGTTTTGGCGCTGTTCATGTAAAGTTGGTCAGTTTAGTTACCTTATTTTAACTATCTCAGGTTGAGGTTGGTATTTAAGGTAGGTAGCATAAATCTACTTTTTTAGGGATGACTAGTGTATGTTTAGATGTTAAACTCAGGTGAAGTGACTCCAGTCCCAGAATCTAAAAAAAATTATTTACTGTATGTATTTCTGATGGTGTAATTGTATTTATTGAAGAAAACAGACATTTTATTAAATGCCTGCTGCACACTGTGGTAACTTTTTAGTTATGCAGAACTTAAGAGCAAAAGGAGAGAAAGAGGATGATAAGAAGGGAATTTTTTTTTTCAGTGACAGATAGAAATGATTGAACCAAGATCGATATTAGCTGCTGTCACTACTGTTGTACTTCTAAAAGTGGCAGAAATAGTCACTTTATTATATTGTAGTAACCTGAGGGGAGCAGTGACTTGTGTAAAACAGCCTACTTGTGAGAAAAACGAGAAAATGTTATGGAATCTTCAATGCAAAACTTGTCTGTGTTTGTGGGAAACAGTCATCCCAAGCACCAGTACTGCTAGTTAAGGATCAAAGACAGACACTTGATTGCAGTCAGTAGAAACTGTAAGAAGTTGGTAGATTTAGGACCACTCATGCCCCCTTTCATGGGGAAGGAGAGGGGAAAAATAGGGCTGTTCTTTGTCACTGTATTTCTTTTCTGTCCAACTCTGGGGCAGTAAGTTTCCCATAAGTATAAACAACTATGTTATGGTTAATCTTAATAACTGTAGTACTTGTGGCTGGAGACAAAATGTAGTGCACACTCTGTCCTTCAAATGTTACACAATTGCCACATTATTCAATTTGGAGTCCAACCTTAAAAAACCTTTTGCTCAGAAAATTGGGAGTCCAGCCCTTTGCTCACAAAAAAGCAGGTGTAACAAGGAAGGTGTAAAACTAGAGTTTTGTTCCTCTTCACACAGATACTTAGACCTCTCTTCTGCAGAGGCTGTGAAATAAGTTTAGTGAGAGACTGTGTAATTCTCAGTGCAGAGTTGATGGTTTAAGTAGCAAAGTGGGAATATATGGCGGTACCATGCATCCCTCTGCTGAATAAATGAAAATAAGAAGAGCTCTTAGTTGCAGAAGCCCGTTCATTGTTTTGGTTTTTTTTTTCTGTGCTGTAGCCTCTTTAGGGGAAGACAAGTGTTACATGCCTGTTCTTTAGTTTCTTTTGAATTTACAGATTTTTGGACCAATTAAAAATCATTGGAGAAATAAAACTATTTATTGAATGCATATTATAAAAAAAACTTGTAAGACAATCAGACACTGTTATTCTTATAGACAGTACCATATAGCTGTAAAGGTTTCACACATATTAGAGTTGTGGCAAGAGTTTAGGATACTTTGAAATGTTCTTCCCTTAACTGAATGTGCTAGACAGCTTTTAAATGGTGGTGTAAGATGAAGCAAAGGGCTACCCTTTTGCAGTTACCCTTAGCTGTACAAGCCATGAAAGGGTAAAACTTTTGCCCTGGCTCTCAACAGGGCAAGCCAGACTTCAGTGTTAAAAATTAAACCAAGAAGTCTGTCTGCTCGCTTCTTATTTTCACAAACACCTTCCTCAATGCATATGAAGCCAGCAGGTATGGAAAAGAGGAAAAATAACCTCACCTGTACGGGGGCTCCTAGCATGGTTTTTAGGACTACACCTCAGCCAGTGCTAATAAAACAGAGAAAGCTTCAGCTGAATCTTTCATTTACACGGGATGATTCTCTTATTAGAAGCAAATAAATTGATATATATAATGATTGACATATAAATAATTTCTACGTATGTTTGAGTCTATTTAGAAAGATTTTATTTTCTGAGAAGTCTGGGAAGGAAATTTAGAGAGGGAATATATTTCTCATCTAAAACCCCCCACTTATTAAAAGAAAGTATTTAGACAAGTGAGTGTGAAGCTGCCCCAGCTACAGTGGCAAAATGTAGATCAGGATATGTTGGAAGGAATTACACTCTCTCCAGTGTTCTGCCTAATTAGCATTAGGTGTGTTTGTGCATGTAAATACAAGCTTCCCTTGTGTATACTTTGCTCTTCACACTCAGAATTAAATTCATCCATGGGACAACTACTAATGTGCCAGCTGCATTGTTAGTACATTTAATATACTTTAAAACATTGTAAAGCAGGAATGCACTTCAGTGAATAATAAGTACTGGAGAGGAAGGGGAATGTGTTGGCTGTAGTCTCATTAACATACATCTGCCTGAGGTGTTTGTCCAGTGGTGAAATGTGGTAGTAGGAGAGTGTTGTCCAGCTGCATTGGTGGTGATCCACAAGCCAGACTGTTCAAAGTGCAGGTGTAGGGTATGTGTGGAGACACAAACCAGACGTGATTCTGTAGGTAATATACTCAAAACAGCAGTGTAAAAGAAACTCAGCATAGACTCATAGAATCTTAGAAGGGTTTGGGTTGGAAGGGCACTTAAAGATCACCCAGTTCCAACACCCCTACCATGGGCAGGGACACCTTACACTAGAGCAAGCGACTCAAAGCCCCATCCAGCTTGGCTTTGAACACTTCCAGGGCTGGGGCATCCGCAACTTCTCTGGATAACCTATTTTAATTCAGCAAGTATACACTTCAATGAGTTACTGAAATTTAATTCTGTTAGGTTAAATCCTCCAAACCTGAATAGCCATTGAGCTACATAATCAAAACACTATCTTCTTGAAGTCTTAAGTGAGGTTTCTATATTGAAGCTGCTTTGCTTTCTACAGTTTGCTAGGTCAAACTTTGAAGTAATCTGTTTCTTCAGACCTTTTTGAGATTTTTTTGTTACATTGTCCCTTGAATGTAGGACAGGATACTCAGTTGATCATTATTTTTATTGATAATATATCTTAAAAGTCTGCAGTTTCTAGATTTTGTAATGTTCCAGGTATTACAAATCTTCTGTGAGACTGTTGATTAGCAACATTAAAAAATCACTTACATTAGAAGTTAGAGAGCTAATCATCGATTTGGAGTCTGCAAGAATTGGAATTCTTCCGGATACACCAAATTATGTGGTATTAGGGCTCTGTTTCAGCTTCTTGGAACCTGTTTATCTCTGTGTAAAATGTGAAGATAATATCTCGCTGAGTTAGAGAGGTGTTTTGAGGCTTAATAAGAGGGTACTTTTTGTAAGATACTTGAGTATAAAATAATATATTAGATTTAATTTTAGAAATATGTGCAGCTGAACTTTATCACAAACAGTATTGTAAAAGGAGTGTGTCTTTCATCTTTGGGCAGTTCAAGACCAAGGTCACAGATTGACATTTTCTTGGAATAAATATCTTAAGCTTATACAAGTAACACATACTCCTTTTGATGGTTTGCTGTAAAATAAATGCTCCTAAAATTCTGTAAAGTCTATACACAAGTGCAGTTAACAAGACCTAGGGCCTTGTCAGTACTCAAAATTGCTCTCTTAAGTCATTTGAGAGTGTGCTATGTCCTTGCAAAGCATGACACGTACAGTTGATGTTTAAACTCAGTTTATATTGATGTTTCTTTTGTTTGTTCTCATGAAATCTGTGGGGAAGGGGTGTTCACAAGCAGTAATACTTATGCCATCATGATAGTCCTTCTGAAATAACCGCTTAAAGTGAGTGTGATACATGAGGTTAATGGAAAGGAACCACTATTTTATGAGTTCCCAACCAGTGGTCTAACTCTCAGGCCTTGTTCTCCTCATTTTGTCCTTTAAGCTAGCAAAATGTATACAGGTTTTACTTTATTTTAATTAAATCTTTAAAATAACTATATTTAAACCTGTATGCTTTTGAGTAGGACAAGATATGCGGAGTGTTGATGGTGTTGGTTTTCCTTTTTTCTGATCTGTGAAATTTGTGCCCACTGCTCTGTATACGTTTAAATTATTTGGCTTTTTGGAGTTTGCTAGTTTACAGTGATGCTGACAGGGAGGATCATTCTTGTTACTGGTGCTGCTGAAATGCACGACATCTTTTTTGAAGTTGTTAAAAAAGGGAAAAAAACCAGTCTGCAATAGGCCTTTTTTGTACTTTTGTTCTTTTCTCCCCTCTTATGCAGGGGTAAGGGTACACAGTTAATTGGGAAATATCTATGAAAACTTAGGGTTATGAAGAGTGATACAAGTTAATAATTGACAGCCTTATTGCAAGTAGCAATGGCTTCTTTGTGAGCTAATTTGCACTGTCTCTGTGACCTGGGCATTTTGGTCTTGGCAATGAGATGAGGTCAGCGTTTTGTCACCATGACCTCGTGTACCTTGATTTCAATTGCTTAGTCCACTGATTGGATATGCTTTCTTCTCCTTTCATGTTCTTACCCTTCAAAGGGTTGAGGCAGCTTGCATTGATAATTTCTAAATAATTCAAGTCTGATTGCACACATTGTGAAAATTGATGGATTTTAAATTACACACATTTGTAACTAAGTTCTTCAACTCACAGATGGCTTGGATAGATAAAGAGTGAACCTAGTAACTTATTGAAGAGGAAAATATGTACAGTACCATTCTACCATTTATGTAGCTTTTGGGGGGACTTATAATGTGTCATTTGCAGTGCCCAGGCTTTGTTCGAAAGTACTTGTTCTCCCGTGAAGCTTAAGTAACTTTATATCCATGAGCTTGACATCTGTTCTGATATCCATCAGAAGATTCAATCAGTAAAAGATTAAAGGATAGCAACTTTCTTAATGCAAATCTATGTGCAAATCAAACTCATGGAAAACAAGTCTTGTTTGCTTGAGACCATTTTCTGAGTTTAATTGGGAGAAAGAGCTCTTGACATAGTAGATTTTTGATAGGCATTTGACTTAGCACTGCACAGATTTTCTTGTTTTTATTTATGTTTTAAAGGTTCTGCACCCAGACATGAAAAGCAGATTTTCTTTCTACAGAATAAAGATCTGTAATTTGGAATGAGTGACTCAAAAAGGCTTGAGATGCATGGATATAACTGACATATGCTGCACTTCTGCTGCTAGCATAAATAAACGGGGGATTTTAGTCAAAAGATTGTTCAGCCAGTTGAGGAAAACTGACATGTGCATATACCAGAAAGAAAGGATGCATGTAAAAAAATTATAGTCTACATTTTTATTTGTTTTCAATGTAGACAGTTAAATAGCAGTAAAGAAAGTTGAGTTTACAGGCCAGGAGACCATATCTGAGATGCAAAGGAACTGTAGCATGGACTAAAATATGTTAAAACTTTTTTAACAAGTAGTGAAGATACTCCCATAGAAGACACACGTTTCTGAAAACAGGTTTTCTAGGATGGGGAGGCACCTTGGAGACACTGACACATGCTTTTTACTGTTTTCTTCCACTAATATTGGAATTCAGTGGATTTTGGTTCCCGCAGAAATCAAGAAAAACGCATGTGAAGAAAGATAATGTTCAGTTTAAGCTTAATCCACACCACATAAAAAGGTGTCACATCAAACAGTGAAATGTGCAGAGCTTGTTTGTAAGTTTACTGAAAAGGTCAAAATCTTAAATCACCTACTTAAGCCCCTTATCAAAAGAAGCCTTATCTTATAATAATTCATTTTTTCTAATGTTTTTTCTTGAATTACAATAAGTAGTGTATATAGAAATATACCACAGTGCTGAAAGTCAGTCCTCTGAAATTAATTGTAGAATCACAGAATCACATGAGTTGGAAGGGACCCACAAGGTTCATCGAGTCCAACTCAGCCCTGCACAGGACATCCCCAAGAGGCACACCATGTGCCCGAGAGAGTGTCCAAACTCTTCTTGAACTCTGTCAGCTTTGGTGCTGTGACCCCTTCCCTGGGGAGCCTGTTCCAGTGCCCAACCCCCCTCTGGGTGAAGAACCTTTTCCTAATATGCAACCTAACCCCCCCCTGCCACAACTTCAGGCCATTCCCTCAGGTCCTGTCACTGGTCACCACAGAGAAGAGATCAGTACCTGCTTTTCCTCTTCACCTTGTGAGGATGTCGAAGACTGTAATGAGGTCTCTTCTTAGTCTCTTCTCCAGGCTGAACAGACCGAGTGACCTCAGCTGCTCCTCATTCGGCTTCCCCTCAAGGCCCTTCACCATCTTCGTTGCCCTCCTTTGGATGCTCTCTGACAGCTTAATTTCTTTTTTATATTGTGGCACCCCAAACTGCCCCCAGCACTCGAGGTGAGGCCACCCCAGTGCAGAGCAGAGCGGGACAATCCCCTCCCTTGTCCGGCTGGCGATGCTGTGCCTGATGCCCCCCAGGACACACTTGGCCCTCCTGGCTCCAGGGCACTGCTGACTCATGGTCAACTTTCCTTCAGTCAGGACCCCAGATCCCTTTCCATGTCACTGATTTCCAGCATCTCCTTCCCCAGTCTGTCTGTACATCCAGGGTTGTCTCCATCCCAGGTGCAGAATCCAGCATGTTCCCTTGTTGAACTTCATACAGTTGGTGATTGCCCAGCCCTCTAATTTATAGGGGGCACTCTGCAGGGCCTCCCTTCCTTCACAGGAGTCAACAGCTCCTCCCAGCTGTTTGCAGCATCTGCAAACTTGCTCAGTATCCCTTAGAGTTCTGTGTCCAAGTCTTTAATGAAGATGTTGAAGAGCACAGGGCCTAAGAGGGGGCCCTGTGGAACCCCACTAGTCGCCAGTCTGATGTCTTCCCATTCACTATAACCTTTTGAGCCCAGCCCATGGGCCAGTTGCTCATGAATTGCATGATGTATTTATCCAGATGTGTGCTGTACATTTTGTCCTGGAGGATACCATGAGAGACGGTATCAAAAGCTTTGCAGAAATACAGAAAGATTACAACAACTGGCTTCCCTTGATCAGCTAGGTGGGTTATCCTGTCATTAAAGGAAGTCAGGTTTGATAAGCAGAACTTCCTTTCATGAACCCATGCTGGCTGTGACCAATGCCTGGTGTTTTTCAATATGTTCCGGAGTCATCTTCTCCATAAATTTACCAGGCACTGAAGTGCAACTGACAGGCCTGTAGTTTCCAGGGTCCTCCATTTTGCCCTTCTTGAAAACTGGGACAACATTTGTGAGATTTTCAGTCAGCTGGGACCTGTTTGGATTCCCAAGACCACTCAAAAATCATTGAGAGAGACTTTGTGGTGACATCAACCAGTTCTTGGAGGATTCTTGGATGAATCTCATCAGGTCCCATAGATTTGTAGGGATCCAGCTGGAAATTAATATTGTTTTAATATGGCCATCAACAAAAAATCTTTTTTACCAGCAAGGATACTCTCTATCTGTTGCTGAAAGTTAAGGAAAACTTCTAAATTTAGTAAGGCTATCTGCAGATGGCTTTTGACAGAAGAAAAAAAATAAATTTATGACCACTGAAAGTCCTGTAGCGTTCTGTGGCAACTGACAAGTTGTTTTTCTTAATGCCTTGGAGGTCATGGCAACTTTTCTACTCTAAAACAATGTACCTCTGTGAGTCTTTAGGCTTGACCTGACATGCTTTTTAATAGAAAAGTAAATAAGTGGAAAAATATCAGCATCAAATGACACCCTTAAAGCATTTTTTAAGATCCCGAGACTACCATAGCTCTTCCCTTTGCATGGAAGGTGGACAGGTCACAGTGCACTCTTAGGAAACATTTTCCCTCTTAACCAGCTATGATCAGTAAGATTTTCTCTTGTTTTATTTTTAACAAACTGCTGGAAGTGCCTCTCTGGGTAGCATAATGGAATCATTCAAGATAGAAGGAAGACATGGGCTGGGAAAGGAGAAATGTTTGAATTTCAGTACAATTTGACTTTTAGTGGCTTTGAGCAAAAAGATAAGAAGTTGTCATCTTTGCAAATGAAGGTGTCCCATATCCATTCAAATGTTTCTGTTTTCTAATAAAGTCTCTTTACATGAGGTGGGTTTTATAACTTACACCTTATGTCATGTCCAAATTACATGTTATGGAAATCATGTTTTTTCCTATTGCATCAGGAGCTGTAATTAGTCAGTGTCTTTTTATACCTGAGGAGGATACCTGTTAGCTCAACTTGAATTAAAAACATCTTTCAATCACTATGTGGACATGCCCTCTCAGAATGACACAGGACTTCCATTTCCTTGAAAGAATTTTTAGTTCTGCTGTAATTGGGAATAGTGATTTTGAAGCCCATGTACAGTCATAACCAGTATACATGTGATTCATTGTCTAAGTAACAAAGATAAAATACCTTTGAAATTTGAAGAGCTAACTTTAAGATTTGCCCATGTAATGAGATTACATTTTGTGTGTATGTACAGTTTTTTATATATTTACAGCAATGCAGTGATCTCTTTCTGCAGGGAACAGATACATCTCCATCTTTGTGGAACACTTAAGTCTAATTGCCAGTGATAGGAGTACTGGATATTGAAAAGTTCTGTGTTATTTTAACTGAGCTGTGAATAAGAGCTCAGAGTTGCAGGTGGCATTTCCAGTGAGTTAGTTTTGCCACATAGACTTGCAATGACTGTCAAGACACTTTGTTCACTGTTCACAATAACCTAAATACGGATTGAGATATTTTATTAATTTAGGTGTTAATAAAAACTGCCTTTTGTCAGTGCCATGAACGTTAGCGATTTTTGAATCTGGCACTTGAGCTGAAGTCCGTGTCACCATGCTTACTTACATTTAATAGTTACATGTTGCCTTGGAACTATTTATAGGAGTACAGTCTTTTTCTAAAGAGAGAAGGATTGATACATATATCATCCTTGACCTCATTTTAACATTTACTGTAATTTTCAAGCTGTAAGACAATGGTGGCCTTGTGACAGGTTTTTATATATTGAACAATCACAAAGGACATGGCTGAGTTTTTATCCGATTGAAATCAATACATCTTGTCTAGTTTACGTCACTTGCTAGTATTTAATTATCTACAAGCAAGTCAAATTGATTACACAATATAAGAACCTTACAGCTTTGAAGTAAAATGACTGAGCCTTTAGATTTGGCTAGGATAGCTATCAATGCTGGTGGCAAAATATAATTAATAAATTAATATTTTTGATTGGGAGGAACAACTTTTAATAACTTTGAAGGACTTGATACAACTGTAGCTTGGAACTAAAATTCATCATAAGAGTCAGAATTGTTGCTGGGGTTCGTTTTTTTCAATCTTTTATCCCAAGTTCTTGGTTATCAAAGCTGCTTGTTCACATATGTATCTTCCCTATAATTTGGAGATAAAGAAACAGTCTTACAGTTTTGTCCCTTATTTCAACTTTTGTGATTATTGGTGGAGGAGATTTTAAGCTTGGGATAAAAACAGAGCAAAGTATCTGTGAATATATGCCCAGGTAAAAGGTTGAGTGAGCTTTTTTTGCAACAAGAAATGTACAATTTGCATTCAGCATTATGTACATGCATATCTTGCATGAAATCTCTCTATATGCTGATAGAAATCCTTCCACTGACTAGGAAAAAAAAAGAACGTAGATCTTTCCCCCAAGAAGACACTTCACAGCTCTTTGTTTCATATTTTTTTTAGAATGGAGGTGAAAAATAAAGTTGTGCAGGTTAAAACCTAAGCATATTGAAAGGAGAGAAAGAATAAAGGACATCTAAAATGCCAGTGCAGCAAAATTAAGGGTATTTCAGAGGGAAAAAGATCTAAGAAAGGAAGGCAAATTCTTGGTTAGGTAACAGATGTTTTCCCTCAAGGATAGTGATGGAACAGAGGCATCAGAGGGGGCAAAAAAAAAATCTAATGAACAGCAAAATTTCTCATTTCTTCTTTTTTCTTCTTCTCCCAATGTCAGAACAATGTCTAAAGAAGTGTGACAAGACCTGTCACCGTCTTTGATATTGAAACAGCACCCAAGAAAACAGATAGCTAGTTTTTAAATTTCCATGTAGGATGAGAGGAAATGCTCCCAATAATTAGATGACTAGATCTATCAAGGGAAGCTCAGCACAGCTGAGTACTGTGCATGTAGTTGAGCTGCCTTCAAAGGGAGTGTTGTGTGCCAACATCTATTGTTTTCTCCTTTCCATTGCTGCATACAAGAAAAGCAGCAGGAAAGTGCTTGACTCCCTAGAATTTTCACTAGAGTAGGATATTAGTAGAGTGTTCATTAGAGATGTATCAGCATGTTTGTGTTGTGAAGGTTAGTTATGAACTTATTGATTAGTTATGAACTTATTGTACCTTTGGTACTAGACTAGTTGTGTAATGCAGATTACTTCCTTGCACAGGCTTCCTTATTGCAGTTGCTACCTAAGGTCAGGCTGTGCACTGACTTGCAAGGGAATTGAATAAATCCATTTAACATGAAATAACGGACTTTGACATTTGGCTGGCACAGAGGTTTTTTGAAAAGATGTTGCCAACACATCAGTCAGTTTCCATGTGATAAATACATTGTTTCCAATATTTGAGAGCCCAGAAATTTATCAGAATAAAAGGTCATCACCAAGTCAGAAATGGAAATATATCCATGATTGTATATGTCTTTTTCCTTTTCCTTTGTTTCTTCATTTTTATAAGAGCAACTAGGTAACATGACAGTAAGTTGGGAGCCAAATTTGCTCTTTGAGACAGATTTCCTGTTGCTTATAAACCAGTGAGATCCATATGCTTGTGAAGTTAAAGCATGGGTTTTTTATGTTTATGCTGTTTTAATGTAGGCTATGATCCCGCAGTCATTTATGCAGTAAAAATTCCCATCAAATTGAACAGCAGCATGAGGATCAACAGTGGCAATTTTCTCTTAGCAGGGCTTCCAGGAAGAGGCTGCCTGCTGCTCCCAGCCGTGGCAGAGTGCAGCCTCACGCTGCTCAGGAGACTGAGTGGCTGTGATCACATTACATCCACCCAGCGATCTTTTCACTCGCTGCCTATAAAGTAACAATGGATCAATTTTAAACTGACCCCATTGACTTCTAAAGCCCTTGCTGTAGAAGCAGCTGATTTTCTGTAAGCCTCCCCCATTCCTTTGGCTCTTGAATCCTCTTAGTTTTTTTCTAGTCAGAGGTTGGTGGTTGTCAGGCATTCTGTTGTTGTGACCACAGTGGTTTTGTAACTTGTTTATTCTCAAATATCTCTTTGAATTTTTTCTCCTTCCATTTTTTAAGAAATGTGATGTGAATCTAAATTTTTGACCTTCTTCTTCTTCTTCTCCCCAGCGTCAGTTCAGTTTTAGTTGTTCTTCTACAAAGGAGCAGCAATGTCCCACCTCCTTACAGCATTTCATAGTGATTTTGCCTAGTTTCCCTTAGGAAATACAGAGTCATACTATAATTCAGCTTGGAAGAGTCCTCTGGAGTGGGTTGTGTCACCAAACAGAGCTACCTTCCAAGATAGGTTAGGTTGTTCAGGACTGCGTCCCATCCAGTTTTGAGTTATCCCCGAGGACGGAGATGACACAGCCTCCCTGAGAAACCTGTTGTGGTGATTGGCTGTCCTCACGGGGAAGACTTTCTTCTTTATGGTTGATCAGAATTTTCCTGCTGTATCTGTGATTGTTGCTTCTTATTCTGTACTCTGTGTGTCTGAGTAGAGTCTGGCTTTGTTTTGTCTATAACTCTCTTCTCTTTGATTAATGAAGGCAGCAATGAAGCCTCCCTCCTCCAGGCTGAGAAAATTGCATCTTTCAGTCGTTCTTCATAGGACACATGCCTCAACTTCCTGGCCATTTTAGTGGGCCACTGTTGAACTTAATGCAGTTTACAAAGACTGAAGACACAAAACTGGACGCAGTAATCCTGACATCTTTTGAGTGCTGGGCAATAGGAATAACCACCGGAGCTTCTATCCATGCTATTAATAGTACTGCCCAGGATGTGGCTGGAATTCCACACAAGTGCTGTGGTTGCTCACATTCAACTGGAGATTAGTGTCTTCCTTTCTATGCAAATTAGCTATCATGCACTGTCCATTCCTCTACACCTTTCTGGAAATGGGTTGGAGGACCTCAGGGGTCTTTGGTGATCTTGATCCTCCTCTACTGGGTCAGCCTTTGGTCGACAGTCCATGTCTGCTTCTCAACCTCATTCCTGCGCCTGCGTTGTACAGTGCTGTGCTTGTCTCCAGAATCCAGAAAGAGGATGTTTGCCCCAGAGAAGTACAACCCTACCTCCATATGGTCCCCTTCTCCAGTCACATCCTGTTCTTTTTCACACTGTGTTATTACCAATAGTCCTTGCTTGGCTCCACAAGTATCTGGCCACTGATGTTTGAAACATACACATTATCACTCTTATCTTCTAGGTTTCTACACATGGGCAGACTGAAATTTTGATTTGCATTTTTTCTTGCTTGGGAGTCCATTGAGAGTAATACCACTGTGAGTAGTGGGAGAATGGTATATCCCTGTGGATATGGATGGAGTAATGTATAGATGCTCACAGTTCTGAGCACCTTGGAGATATGGAGGTGTTTTGACGTGAGTTTAGATATTACAGATGTTCTGGAAAAATAAGAGAGGTTTACCAGAGAGTGCAATGGGTCTCAGTGCTGGTCAGTACCACAGGGAGACAAATCCATAGCTTGTTCTTTTGGAGAAGATGGCCTGTATGTGATAAGGTGTTTTTCTCTGGGACTCTTAATTTTTTGGCCTGTTTGGTTGCTCTGGAAGTTTTCCAGGCCTCTTGGCTACATATACATGTGCTAAAATGGGCTCTACAGGCACAATAGCAAAGCTTAGCATCTTTATGAACCTTTTTATTTTTACTTGAGGGAAATAAATGGCTGTTTGCATTATGCATGAGCATGCTGTGGTACTGCATTACTCTGTCTCCCATTAATATGTCTTGTTCTCTTTCTTTATCAGCTAATGCTCATGATAATTTCAGGGGTGCATCTTAAAGCTCAAACAAATGAATATCATAACACAAACAGGTGGAAGAACATGATATTAGGCTTTTGCATATTCTAATACATGAAACAGCCAGCCAGATAGTTATGTTTTAACAACATTATCAAAACACAGATATATCTGTGTAATAAAATTTACTGTTGCTGTAACCATTACAATTAGAATGATTACATGATTATAATAAAAATGCAGTGGTTATTTGCTACATTAATTAGCTGTTGATTTAATGTTATACAAATGTGATTCCTTTCAAGTAATCATATTTCTTGCTGACATTTCTGAATAGGACTACCAATTAGTTGAACATGGGTAAATAGCGAAATAGCGGTGCTGATTGTAGTTAAGCCACAGCAGAAAACAGTGGAATAAGACCTCATAATTCTAATCTTTTAACATGTTAGTTTCCAAACTATGTTGTTGTTAATACAAACTTTTGATGCCCTAATAACACCTTTTTAAATAAACACACGCCTTTGATATCAACTACACAGCCCAAGCTGCCAAAGAAAGAAATGTTCTCTCTCTGTTCTGAACTTTTCTGTGAGATCCTGTGTTTCTTTATCTCCCAGCAAGTCCAGCTGCCAAAGCCCTTCGTGAAATACCTAATGGTTTACCCCATTCCACCTCAAGGTGAAATCAAGGGAGACTTTTTTCTAGTGGTTTGGAATTTATCGCAATGTCAAGGTGTCTCTGTAAGTGTTGAAAAACTTTTTCCTTAATGAAAAGCAAATAGTATGATCCAAGTGTGAAAATGTGTACAGCTGAACTGTCTTCTTCCTTGACTTCCTAACTGTCAAGCCAACTTGAAACTCAGAAGACTCAGCTTACCCTGTGATAATGCTGCTGTTTCATAAATCTTCCTCATAATGAGGATGCTTGCAGAATCCCTCTGCCTCTTGCTTACCTGTGCAAACCAAAGTCACACCCTCAAATGATGTTTTCAGTGAGATTTATTTCCAACAACTTGTGTTTAACTTGCTGGACCTGCATGATTTCCATCAAGAGCCGTCCTGAGCTTGGGTAAAATTTTTGAGTCTGAAAAATGACATGTTTAATCACATGTAAATACTTCATTGGTTGAATCCCTTAAATAAAAAATAGATTCCCTAATTAAAGTGGTTTTTTTCTAGTGATTATATAACAGTCTGTAAACTGGAGGTGACTTGGAGATTAATAATATGTGGTGTTTGCTCTAGGCATTTTTTAAACAAAATATTTTTGTGTGCCATCTCTTGTATCGTTTTCCTTCATATAGCTTGCTATTTTCTTGGCTGCTTCCCTCCTATTTGCAGTAAAAGAACACACAATATTTCTTGTAGGACTCTCTCCTACATACAAATACATTTTTCTGTGTAAGACATTTGCTTAATCAATAAACCACCAGTGCCATAAGACTGCAACTTAATGTCTTTAGAAGTCTGCATTAAAGTTTTTTACATTTGCAAAACTATAATTAGTCAAGACTTTTTTGAGTGGTATTAGCAGTTAAAATCAGCCAAGTTCATTCTCAGTTTGTTTAGCAGCAACAAACCAATTCAGTCAATCATGCCTACTGCAAAACTGTTTCACAGAAAGCTATGCAAAGTGCAGTAAAAACATCCAATTTTTCCTTGAAAAATTGTTAAAACCTGTAAAAATTGTATTTCAGAGACTGATTAGCATGTGAACTTTTAATCTGCCTGCAAACTACAAGAAGTGACAAGTTCTTCTGGCTTCTGCAAATCTGTAATGGTCTGTATTTAAAAATTCATTTGCTATCAGAACTCCTCATCTTGCACATGCAAAAACTGACACACATTTTGTATTTGGATTCAAATTTTTACAATATTCATACACCAAAGTGATACAAAGAAGTTTGGGAAACTGACAAAAAATACACTAAAGGGCTATTGTACAAAATATGGATTGGTAGCATATTTTTCTTCATTGTTTTATTTGTTCAAGACAATATTTCCTCCGAAGGACTGACTGAGGAAGAAATATATACTCACACATGAACCTCAGGCCATAGAAAACCCTTTACCTTGGATTTTATGTTTGGCAGACAGAGCTGCAGCCATCAGAAGGGAAAGAGGTGAACAAAAAGTAAATTATAATTTTAAATGCTTTGGTTTGGAAGGCTAGATCCACTGGCCTTTTTGCTGCCTTGTCTTGTCTCACATAGGACTTGCAGATAGCTCTGCTGGTAGATGCCAGAAAGACCCATACAGACATGGACAGATTTTAATAACCTGCTCTTAGCCAGCTTAAACTTGCCTTCTGGTAAACAATGTCAGGCCTCCATGCCAGAAGATAATTCCATTTATCTCTTACTGTCTGGACTAACACATTAGCATCTATTAAAATCTCAAGTCTCTACTTCAGTGGGACACATACCTACATTTAAAACTAGGTATGTGTTTAACTGCTGTTCAGAACAGGGTTTTTTTTATTAGCAGGATTTATTTTTAATTACACAAACAGAAAGAAGAACAGCATGGGGGTGTTTGGTTTTTGGTGGTGTTTTTAGTTTCTGAATCGTTTTATGTTCTTGTAACCTAAATATTTTTAGACAAGTGGTTTGCACTGTCAGCTTTGAAAAAAAAAAACAAACCCAACAGCACATCCAGTTGGAGTTAGCAGCCAGACTTCAAGTTCTTAATTATTTAAGACTTAACTACTTTTATTTTTCTTGTTGTGTGACATATATCAAACCCATTTTCACACTTACAAAGACGAAAGCAGTATCTACTTTGGGAGGCGTTTCTGCTCTACTTCTGGCTTTCTTGTTTCTGTAAAGTGCAAAAGAAAACAGCCAAAGATATCAGTCATCCCTTGTGCTTTAAATGTAGAGAACCTTAGGAACAGAAGGAGAAGGTGTTTGGTGCATGGTGAAAGCCATACCGTTCTTGAAAGCCATATCCATTTGTAAACCTCCAAGAACCCCAGTCCATATAATACTTCTTGGCAAAGTTTCATTGCTTTGCTGTTCCCATAGGGCAAAAGCTTTTTCTTCTATCCAATTTGATCCTCTCTCATTTCATTTAATATCTTTTGCCTCACATCCTCGTGCTGCACCACTGTGGAGATCCTGTCTCTGTCTTCTTAATGACCTCCTCACAGGTAAGGGAAGGCTGCTGTTAGATCCCCCTGAAGTCTTCACTTTCAGAGGCTAGAAACCCTGCAGGTCATGTGCTCAACCTTGATGTCCTTCCACTGAATTAGCTGCACTTGATCATTGTCTTTCCCATGCTGGAGGCCCCAAACTGCAGTGCTCCTGATGATTGCTTCACAGAGGAGAATGGTGAGCTGTGCTTCTGGTAATCCAGCCCAGGATGCTGCTTGCCTTCTTGGCTGTCAGGGCATCCTGCTGGCCCATATTCCCTTTTGTGGATGCGTGTCTTTTTCTGAAAGGGAATGCTACTCAATTACTAAAACTTCATAGAGCTAACCAAGCCCCTGTGGCAGGAGCTGGTTAACTACTTACACATGGCAGAATTGCTCGGCCTCACTCATCAACAAAGTGCTCCATTATTCTCTTACTAGATGTAGCTGACCCTGGAATCTGTAAAGGCTGTGTACTTTGGTCTATCATATATTTGGTGAATTGTAAATGTTCTGTGCTCACATTTTCCCAGATGTGATACCTGCTAATCCCCAGTGACAGTGACCTGCTATTTTGGGCATGGAGTTGATGCATTATTGATTAATCCAGCTTAGGCTGCACTTAAAGTGGTTGTACTCTAATTACATCTGGTGTCTAGAAATAAAAGTTTAGCATTTCAGAGGCTTCTTGGAAGAGATGGGGTTTTCTCTACTGCAGAATGCTTATCCTGATGGTATTTTTGTCTTATTAGAAAAAAAAAAGTGGATCTTTTAACAGAGTATTCTCTTAATCTGGTTGCTTTTATATAACAATAATTTATAATTAGTAAGCTTCTTTTTCCCTGTGTATCTTTCATTTTAGCAGTACAGTTTGTTACTTCCAAAGAAAATAATACATCACTTGAAACCACTATACTGTAATCTCAAAATGGAGCTTCTTTAGTGAGCCTTTTCCTTTTTGTGTGTCTGTGTGTGATTTTTTGGTCAGTTACTCCTGTTTTATTAATGCTGAATTCTTTTAAAATATTTTATCATAATAGTTTCTGGCTGTGCCCGTCTCTTGCTTTCTGACATTGAGAGGAGAGATATAGCTAAGTTGCATGGTTTAAAAAATAGGTCTCCAGGTAACTTTCACATAAAAATGTTTTATTTTCTTTATGGGTACTAATAAATACCCCTTTAGCATCATGCTGATTGTGAAACATTTCGGATTGTACTCCTGATGGAAGTAGGCTTTATGTAGTAATTTGAGGAGAGGAGATCTACATTTCACACATTCTCTATGTGATTTCTTGGGTGAATAATTTCAATAAAATTATCACCTAAAGTAAAATCGGTTTAAAATATAGTCAGTTATTGATTAAAAGACAGTTGAATGTGATAAACTATTATCAACATTAGTGGGTGCTAGAAGTGTGTTGCTTAAGCCTGAATTTCAGAAGTGCTACCAAATCAGGCATCCAAAATCTTCGTGTTTTGTATGCATTTTGGATTGCATTCAAACATTTAGGGTACAAATGTTTACCATGCATCTCCTTTTCTTTGTGCTCTGATAGTGCATAAAATACCTGATGCCTACTGTGCTACTTGATATGTTAGGTAGTGTCTGGGGAAGGTAGTCTCTTTCTTGAAAAATTTATGACCTAGGTTTGAGAGAGTAGGAGCTGCAGGTAGGCCCAGATGTTTAAGGGAGCATAGTAGACCCAGCAGACAACAGAGATCAACATGAGAAGTAACAGTGGAAGTGCCCCACTTGTTAAAAGAAAATTTATTCTGGAGTGTAGGGGGGTTGGAATGCAACAAGGGAGACTTGTAATCAAATACCCATAAATGGATATTCTGCTAGTTCATGCTTGCTACAAGCTTTTGCTAGAGCAGGAATGGGACCGTTTGAAAATGTGTAAGTGGTGAGGTTTGTGGCACGAGAGTCGAGAATCAAAACCTTGGTAGTGGAGAACAAAATTCCGTTTTTGGTTCAGTTGAGATGGGGAGAACTACTTGGGGGCAGTGACAAAAGGAGAAACTGTTTCTTGCAGTAGAATTTGAACTAACAGGGAATGGGAGAAGGGTGTCAAAGGCAGAGAGGAGCATGCAAAGTGAAATGTGTTACATTAGATATTTTGTCCGTGTGGACAGATGGAAACAGGCATGCCTTGGGACATTATAGTAGGTTGTGTAAATGTAGTTTAGCTAAAGCTCAGAAGGATTCAAAGTGGGATATATTTATTTAATTGTTTATTTATTTCTCTTCAAAATACTTTATTGAAAGAAATGATTGAAATTAAATAATGCTGGTAATGTGTTTGGGACAAACACATTTGTCCCAAACACATTTGTTTGTTTCTCTTTAGAGAAACAAATGTTCACACTTGTCATCATTTTCTTATCTTAGCAGTCTTTATTTGGCAAAAATTTGCTAGCAAGAGTGTCAATTTGTAATGTCCGAGATATGACACTTAATCACGTAAATGTCTAAATGTTACCACCCATACAGAGAAATGGCAAAGAGTTTAGCTTATGTAAGGGCCGCAGCCTGTAGCTTTCCAAGAATAGCAAAGGATCAAAGTGCAGTGTACCTTGATTGCTGCAGAGAGCAGAGGTTGCACAAGAGCACCAGGAAATGTACAAGAGCATTGCAATGTTTATGTTTTTCTGACCTAGGTTTCTGAGCATCAGATGCCAAGTATTCTGCAAAAACACAAAGGGAAAAGAGAGATCAGGGGGAGAAAAAAAACATCCTAAGTTGTTGAATTCCCTGATGGTTCAGTTGTTACTCAGTATAAGAAGTAAAAATGCTTTTTGAGCTATTGTACAAAATATAAACCTTTTTAGCACCTATGTATCGTGACTTAAAAGTAAACTTCTCTTTGGTTTCTCGTTCAGAGTAAAATAACAGTACCTCTGTTGATCGTAAAGGAATGCAACCTTGTGGCAGATGTATATTTTTTTCTTCCTTTGCAATATGGCTGAGCAATATCTGAGAATCACAATAAGCTTAATCCTCATGAGAGCAATAAAGACAATAAAGTCACAAATGGTCTCCATATGTCCATATGAAGTCTTGTGCACTAAATAAAGTAGATATCACAAGACTGTAAGGTTTTTCCTTGCTCTTAAATAGACAGTCAATTAACTTTGTCTGGGGAGTGCATAGAAGCTCTGTTCCTTTGCATAGCTTTTAAGATCTTGCAAAGCTTTACAACTATTTTGGAGTAATTTTCTTTTTATTTACATGTCTTTTTTCCTAGCATAAAGGCGTTTTTTCTTTGTCTGTGCATGCACACAGATGTGTATCTAAGCAAAACAAATTTTCTGATTGATTTTGCTTTGTGCAGTCTGCCTGGTTGTAAAGTGTTTTTCAAGGCTGTGCTGTAAACCTTGCCAATTCTGCAGCACACACAGGCTTTCAGAAGGCAATCAGAGCCATTCTGAAGTTCCTTGGGGAATTTAGTTTGTACTGTGTGAATGCAGCATCTCTCACAGTGGCATCCTGTGGGTGAGCAGAGCTTCTTGTGTAGTAAAAGAATGCAAATAATTAAACAACAGCAATGACCAAGTGTGTCTCTATACTACCAGTTCATGGTAAGAGGAACTGAGATTCTGGTCTCAGTTCTTATCTTTTAATCTCACCATCACATGTTAGGTGAAGCATGAAGGCAATGGAAACAGTTACAGATTTGTTAAAATTTGCACTAAAAGTTCAATAGTATATAAAAATATTAATTGCAACATTTCATTAATAATAATAAGTAATAATGATAATAATTGTTATTATTTAGTATATGGGGTTATTTTGATAAAAATTAACCTTGAAACTTACATTTAAAGAAATGTGTAGGCACAGAGATCTTTGAAGACATCTGCACTGCAGCTTGATGGAATATTATAAACAAAGTAGCTTTCTTTATCTAGGATCTCTCTACCTGTAAGTATTTCTTAGAAACCTCCAGAACAGGACGTTCATGTGAAAAAAGAATCAAAAAAGGCTATGCTAAAAACTGTTACAAGTCTGCTCAACATCTCCCCCTTTTCTGCCAGCCTACAAGCAGTAAGAGGACAGTCTACTTTCATTTTGCTGCTTGACCCTGTGGTTAAATGAAAATAGTCAGTATGGCTCAACACTGAATAAAGAAGTTTTGAATAGCTTATAAAATTGTTATGACATTTATGGCATTTGAATAATTTGTGGGTGTTGAGGAAGAAGGATGAATGTGAGAAATTTACTGCATAATGTCTCCGTTCAAGAAGGTTTTTAGGTATGTGTGTAATTGCAGACAAATTGAAAACAATGGGTAAACATTGAGAGTTAAAGACATGCTTAAATACTCTCCTTACCAAGGCTTAAGCACCCAGTAAACCTGCAGTGCACTTGTAGTACAGATATGTCATGTCAACCCTCCCTTTCTAACTTTAGTGAAGTGTTATGGGTACATCTGCTGCTTCCAGTGAAAAATAGACAGGATTTGAAGTGATAGCTGTTGCTGCAGGAGTTTTCTGTAATAGCTGCCAAATGGGAGGGAGGAGGGGAAGACAGCAGCAGAGGAAGCAGTAACCTTCCTGCTTCAAGAAAAGAAACAAATCAATCAGTAGCTCTGTGCAGGGAATTGGAGAACCTGCCCAACATCTGTCAGATGAAAACTGACATGCTGCAGCAGAATCTGCTTTACTGCCAACCATTGTGGGTGTTCTGCCTCCAGAGGTGTATTCTGAGAGCTTTTTGAAGTTCTTTACATGGTACAAAGGTGGTGTATCAGTGGCACTGCACCCCTACATATATTTGAAGCAGTAACTCAAGAGTCAATAAAGAGTCAATAAATATCAACGGAGCTTTACGTCTTTCATATTCTTCTGTAAAGAGCTTGTTTCTGGATTATTACAAGTAATGTGATACTTTGATACAACCAGACCTCTAACCAAAATGTGCAGTGAGTACAGTAGAAATGATAGTGGTTGTTTCAGCAGGAGTAAATGGTTGAGAGGGAGGTCTCAGTAGAGTACAGAAATTATCCGGTTCATGGTAGTGTGCAGAAGCACCTTTTTAACCTTAGGAGCTCCCTGTGAAGTGCAACACCCTGGAACTGTAAGTTTGAAAATATTTATGCAATTCTTGCCCTTTTCTTCTTCAAAAAATTATGCATAATGAAAAAGAGCCCAGTAGAACTATAATGTGAATGAGCAGCAACACATAAAGTATCTTGTTCCCTTCACATTTAATTGTCATTGAATCACAAGCAAAGTACATTTGGAATGAGCCCTTCTGCTTTTTATAGCAGCCCACTTACTGTTTCTGACTTCTTCTGCTAATACTCATAGGTAACTTACTCTGATGGCATCTCTTGACAATTCAGGCATCTACCTTTGTTTTAGGGACATGCAGTTTTGAGTTGCAGCCAGATGGTCTAGACAGATGATTAAAAAGTATGAAATGATACACCAGAGCACCTACCTCCTGCTGCTCTGTCACATTGAACAAATGCTTAATGAAATCTGAAGTGTAATAGCTAAAAATATATACTGCAGTACGATGGACTTTCACACATCCTTCAGGGATTTAATTGTCTTTAAATATGGCTTCTGAAAAAAAGTTACCTTTTGGTTCTATTTCTGGACAAATTCCTAGTGAGCTGATGACCGTGAACTGGGCAAAGAACATAATTATTTATTCTGTGTTGGGATTTTCTTATCATTTATTCTGGAAATTGTCCATAAAAATAAGATTGTTCTTCAGCGTGGTTTGTTATTCACCAAATAATTTGTTGACAACCTTGTTGAAGGTAATGCTTGCCAGCAATTAATTTTGAGATCCTGTAATTCAAAATTCGAACCTTTTGATGAGATACATGTGTGTGTTAAGCTTCTCCCTTTGGCCTTTAGAACATAGCTGTTAGAATCAGATTTCTAGTGTACAATTACAAGCTCAGTATTTACCTTCCTAGAACATTCTGTAATCATTTATACTTGCTGTGCATTTCCTGGAATGTTTGCAGAAAGCAATGTACAAAGGGCACGGACACACGCATCATGAGTGTCCTTAGAACTCTGAATAAATATTCATCAAATATATTCATTTTTCAGTCTGCTCCTTATGATATTAGATGTTACCAAAGCTAATATCAAAGCATCAAAGGTGTGACAAATCTTCCAAAATGGTGTTGAAATTATGATAGGTAAAGTTTAAAAGGGCAGACCATAAGGAGAGTAGATTTTAACTGAAAAAACTTAGTAAAGTAAACACCTTGGAATTCTCTTCTCCTACTTCATGCATATGAAATGTGGCTTGATCCTGGTATAATTTGAGCCCAGCGCTGTGGAGAACAGCTTTAGTAGATCTGTAAAATTCTGATCAGATCTTACTGCTCACATCCCCTCTGGTTTGTATTTGAGAAGAGATCACTTTCACAAGAACTAGCTTATTGTAATTTGATGCTGCAGGGTAACACAGAGGCTATTGCAATTTCTAGTTGTTGTGGAATGTAATTTTTCCAGCCATTAATAAAACTTTCCAATTTCAGTGAATTTATAGAATGCCTAGATTCCCTAATGCAAGAGGGTTATAGGTTAAACCTATGTCTAGTGAAAGATTTATTCACTTAATTACATTTTTCCCAAAAGGGTTTCATCACTATATAAGATAATACATGAATGTACCCAGTCTTTTGTTTTAGCTTGAATACACTTTCAGGACTTTTGGATCCCAGTAGCAATAAATTCTAGACGTATTTTACCTTGAAATGTAATCAAGGGTAGAAGGCTTCCTTTTATGCAACTGTGAGCATGTATCATGTAACAACACACATGCCCGTACACATGCATACATTGACAGGAATTGCATCAGTGTTGTCACAACCATTAGTTCTGCTAAAATGACCACACATTTACCAATGAAAACAAGAAGAATAATTAGCCCTTTCCCTGAACAACAACAAAACTTGGAAATCATATTGTGAAGAACAAATCTTTTGCCAGTGCATGAACATGGACAGTACTGTGAAGTTACCCAAGTTTGAATAAGGCAATTTCAGTGTATCTTCATGTATTCAAAAAGAATGAGGAATGAGGATTCCTGCTTTTCTAGCTCAACACATTGTGTCAACTCGAGTGGTGAAAGGTTACGGTGCAGATTTTAGTTGTCAGCTGCAACATGCTACTTTGGGGGTTTTTTAAGGTCACTGATACCTGGAATAGGAAAGAGAAATTTTTGCAAATGTTCTAAACTGTTAATGATCCCATTTAAAATAGCGTTTGAAGAAGTCAAACATGCTGAGGTTTTTCCATCCTGGGTTGTTGGGGCTTTTCTGCATTTCTCTGGAAAGAAATTTGAACTTAAAAAGTCAACTTAATCACTGTTTTGAAGGTGTGATCTGTGGTTCTTTTCCCACAAGATGCTGAGTATTTTGTTTCAGCTGAGCACGGTGTATCATCTTGTGCATGGCAATATCCTACATATGTGAGTAGTCCTCTGCTCACTTTGAGAATCTTTCCCTGACCTAGATGGGTTTTTTTTGCAGCTTTGCTGTGCCGGGTGGCACACCTGGAGTGCCAGAATTAGGTTCCTAAGTATTATTCGTTGTTGTGATTGGCTCTACTGAGGTTGCAGTGATGAATTTGCTATTCAGAATGTTTCCCAGAACACAGACAACATGGATGTGTATTTCTACATATGGACTGACCAGCTCACATCTGGATTTCCTGGCCTCCTGGAAGGAGGAGCTAGGTAGTGGCAAAAAGAGAAATTCAGGGCAGGCACTACATTTTCTGACTCAGATTTCTCTATAAGATGAGATTGAAGTGTAGAAGGATTATAAAAAATTGTGGTTATTAGTACATGTTTTTAGTCACTTTTGATTTCTTGAGGTTTCCAAATGGGAAAGGTTATTTCATGCACACCTTCTGGTGTGAATTTTCTAATCAATAGCATCTTTAATTTATATCAGGATTAGCTAATGGGACACTTTAAACAGCATTAGTTTCAGTTTGTAATTGTCATGTCCACTTTGGTTTGAACAGAGCGATCCTCAGAAAAGATGGGAAGGATTGCACCAAGTCACAAAATATTTCTCTTAGTGATCTCTCACAAACGCAGCATCTGGTTCCTGAGTTTTGTTCATATTTTCTGTTCAATTAATAAAGCAATGGCTTTTATATGGAGTTTTTGTGATCCTATGGGTTTTAAGTTTCCTGTAAGCTGCTTTCATTTTATGATTCTAAAGATGTCACTTGTGAGCTCCTTAAAACGCTTTTATTGTTCCTTTCCCCCGATGTTGTAGATTGCCACCAGCTTTGTTTTAAGGCTATCCCTCAACAGCCATTTATGCCTTGTTGCATCCATCATGCGTCAAACAGTTTCTCTGTCAACTGCCAGGAGCACTAGAAGCTCAATTGTCAGGATTTAAGGTGAATGAAGAGCAGCTTGACAGGCAGAAATGATGTTTCCCATATGAAAAAACATCTATTCATAGTTTCTGGGAAATCTTGGGGCTGTTTGAGCCAAAACAAGAATGTGGTTCAGTGGGAACAGCATGCAGAAAGGGCACACTAAGACCGAGAATCCTTTGGTCAGCTCAACAAACAAGCAGAAAAGCCTTTCACTCTTGAGCATTTCTGTAATTATGGTTACCAAGATGTTTTCACTAAGAATTCATGATATTGTGTAATTTCTAACTCACAAGTGATCAGATAGTCCACTGTTTTACCAAAGTATGAGCCTTGCACGTTTCAGGAATTCATGTGCCAAGACTTACTGACTGTGCTCTTCATATTATTGTCACTGCCCTTAAGGAAGTTTTTGCAGTTTTGTGTAAAATGCTTCAATGTTCTTCCTAGAAAGCAGAATCAGAGTTATGCTGCTGAAGTGGGCTATCACATCACATGAAAAACAAATGCCACATAAATGGTAGCCAGCTGTCATCTGGACTTCACTCTTGGAGCTTTTCCCCACAGCAAGGCGAAGTAGACTGCTTGAGGATTTGTCTGATTTGCTGGGATAGCTATGCCATGTAAAGTAAAATGCTGTTGAAATGCATAAATAGATTTATGTAAGCTCTCTGTATTTTGAAATCAGACTGAAGTGATTTCAGATTAACATCTTCATCTAAAGCAATTTCCAGACAAAAGCACAGGACTTGAAAATCTACCCCTGATGAAATAAGGCCTATATATGTGTGAGCATTTGCTATAGTCTCTGTCACCATAGTAACTGAGACCCAGATTCACAAAATCGTGTAATTCCCACTTAAGCACCTGAGTACCTTCGAAGTTCTGGGCCTAAGTATTTCTCGAGTAAATGTGAACTCACTGTACAGGCCTTTTATGAATTGCAAGAAATTATCCTTTCTTCATAATTCTTTTTTCCTCTTGAGCAAGAACACTCTGGCTGGGGGTCTGATGATTTTTTGTAGTCGGATCATCAGTCATACTGTGGCAATATGTTGCAGAGGTGGTTCCAAAAGGTTATACTGGAAATGGTCAGTTTCTGAGCTTGTGGAAATTTGGGATCAGGGTACTTCATCACCACTGTGGGTCCATTTTATGTAGTTGACTCCTTTTGACATGAAAGCATTTTCTCTTTGTTTCCTTTCACCTTGTATTTTGCAATTTTTCCAGAGAAGCATATTAATATTCAAGAGTTGGCAATACATGTGTGATGTGTGAACGCTGATATTTGTAGTTGATATCTTTCGAGATTAGGATCGAGGCCTTGTTGCAGAGCAGGAATTGGAGTAGAAACCATCAGATAGATCTCAGCATTGGGAAGATATCTTCCAAGTGGCTCATCCTATTCATGCTTTGAGAGGCTACCTAGAAACAGAGACTAAACAGGAATAAGTGAATAAAGGTAGATATTTATTTGAAAGGCCTTCAAAGGTACACCCTGGGGAGCCAAAGGCTACATCCAAAAATGGACCCCAAGATGGACGACGAGTCACGAGTTCTCCACACTTTTATAGGTTTGGTCCATTTACATATCAGCATAAATTGTCAATTAAAACTTTAGCTAATGATGTAATTTCACTAAGCTCATCCCCACTCCCCAAGATGTTGGTTTACATGTTTTGGGCCCAGGACAGTCTGGGTGTCCTTGGAGAGCAAACCTGGAAACTTTGTTATGTCTATCTTAGCATGAGAGTACAGCAGCTAGCAGGCTATAGAACAGTTCAGATTTTTACACTCAGTAATACAGGATTTGAAAATAAAAAAGCTAAAACCCAAGGCATCACTACCAGGGAGGTAGGCAGCTCTGTTCTTCACAGGCCATAGACTCTGGTGTATCTGTTTTCTGATAACCACAAGAATGAGTGATTGACTCCTCAAACTTCAGAAAGAAGGTGGTGGAAGAAGATTGTTAGCCATGTGGGAGTGCTTGGGAGCCACACACCTTGTCACAACTGTTGTGCTTAGATCCCTGGCACTCAGGATGGCTCTGGGGTGGACTTGCTTGGAGCAGGTGTAAGGAAATCCTGGTACGTGGGAGTTGCACAGGCTTGTCTGCTCTCCTCCTGCCTTTCAAACCTACCTTAGTCCCAGGCAATACCACGCCAAAAAAGAGTAAATAAATAATGGAAGGCTCAGTGAGCATATGTCAGTGCTTGACTCACATACCACAGAATAAGCCCAACTGTTGCTGGACACTGTGAGAGCTGCTGCGTTATGCTTTTGCTGCTTTTCGTTACTCACGCCTCACAGTCTAAAATATCAGGCAACATGCAAGTAAGTCAAGCTTACTTGATAGCAAATCCATTTTGTAAACAAGTCATGGACTCGTTGTCCCTCGTCTGTTCTCTGGCACCTACAGGGAAAAGAGATTGGGCAGAATCGGAGTGTCTGGGGTATCGTGACACACTGTTTTAGGAAAAAGTTGCTGTAGTTTTTTAAATGGCTTCAAAATCCCTGCAAAAGATTAAACCAACCACCACGGCTGAAGATATCACAGAAGAACACAGTTTAAAGGCCATATCTGGTCTGGAAACAAATTCCACTAAATAAAAGTTAAACATTGAATAAGGTTTAAAAAAGATTGGAAGCAATGGTATGTTATTTAAGATGAAAAAAAGGGCTAGCTTATAAAGTTTTTTTAGCACCCTAAAGAATATTTAATTTCTTATCTGATGTTCCTTAAAAGGTTAGCCAGTGTAAAACCTTGAGTGCGTGGAACCATGAGAACACCTAAGTGGGTTTTTTTTTTTCTGAAACAACCTTTACAAATTTATATTTGTTATGCTGCTGAAAATAGCCAAGCGTTATGCTCCAACTGATTATTTCCTATTTCTGTGATTGTTTCCAAGAACCAGAAAACAAAGTGTAGTAACTTCTGACCAGCTACCAGCAAATATATCTCTGTAGCAGGTAGGCAGGCCTCATGGCAGTGATGCTTGCTGGCGTTAGCAGTATTAATTAGACACTGCAACACTGAGTCTCCCCAGCAGGAGCTCAGAACACGTGGAAAGGTCAGAGATCAGGACTTACTAAGTAAGATTGGGAAGAGGGATGGTTGCACTCCAAAGATGCTGAGGTTAAGCTGGATAAGCATAGCTGTGTTTGGTGCAAAAGGCATTTAGATGCCTTTGGCATGCAGTGGAAGGATTTGGACATGTCCAGGGTGAGGCACCTTAGCCTGAAGCAGACCTCTAGCTTAGGTCAGATGAGCTTTTTGACGCAGAGCCTGGGGTCTTTGGGTGGCTCTAAAGTGATGTGCTCTAGTTTCCACAGTGTAGATGTCTTACAGTGATATGAATTTCCATATGCACACCCTTTAATTTATTCCTGTAGCCTGGTGATAGGATATTGCACATATTCATGGTAGAAATGACACCTCTGTCTGGTATTGTGCTGTCTCGAGTGTTCACCATTGAAGCTAATCTTGTGTTGTTTCTGTTCAGGGGATGCCTAAATATAAAATTTGTGGTCTGTACTAGGTAAGAGAAAAATACAGTGACTTTAGGTGTTTGGTGTAACTTATGAGGAAAATACTGTATTGAAAACATCTCCTGCTGAAGTTGCCTAGACACCAGCTGAGGTGATATGCTATTCCATGCACAAAATCTTCCTCTGTTTGTTTTTAACTTTGCTTCCTCCTAGTGACTCCTAAGATTTGCTGCAGAAATATCTTGAATTCTAAGACGTGAATGATTTAAAAACTGATTCATATTAATTTTTAGGTTTTCAATTTGGCAATTAGTTTGTGCAAATATGGTTTGGAATGGTTTTCTCATGAACAGTTTGATGTTTATGGCTAGTCGTACTTAAATGGTTCCCTAAAATATGGGGGTTTTTTTCCATTTCTTTCCTGGTTACTTGAATACCAGGTAGTGAATTTCCCTTTAAAGAACCTATGGTATAAATTTTCAGAGTAATTTGTGTCATAATTAATGAAAATACTAGGTTTCATGGGTGTTTTTACAAATCTTTGGCACTTGTTCAAGTACTGAAGTAAACAGATCTGGCTGATCTTACTCAGAAAAAATATCCACAAAATGGTTTTAAAATCATGTAGCTATTGATCTTCTCTCTGTACACAGAAAAACAACATTTCATTTCTAAGAAAACAGTTACCCAGGGGTTTCTGCCACATCTAGAAAGTTACAGGCGTTAGAGACTTCTGTCAGTGAGAGGAGTTATTGTTGTGTGTTAGAACAATCTGTACCAACAGGTCACTTGTAGTATCGGCTTTTGTGGATTTTATGAGTCCTTCTGACTGTTTTGCTCTTTTGATTACATGCAGAGCCATAATACCACCCTTATTTGTAGTTTGCTCTGTCGGTGTGCCAGGCATGACACTGAACACCTTCTGAATGTGCACTTTGAAATGAGTAATGAGGGTCAACACCTCTCAGTCAGGGTGTCTGCTTCTCGTAGCCTTTGTTCATCAAAGCATCTTTTCCTGCAGTAAGATGTTTTGTGGCCATTAAAGAGCTCCTGCTCTTCTAAAGCTGTTGCGCAAGGGAAACTCCAGGCATTCTGCTGAGCTGCCAGCTTTGTGGAGCTGGAGAGAGGATTTGTTTGATGAGGACCAACTATGACCCTTTGTAAGCAAATGGGTATTTCCACAGTGTGTCTCCAGTGAACTGGACAGGGGAATAAATGTAAGGGATTATAATGCTTCAATTCAGATGGCTGAGTGTGAATGCCTAAAGAAAGTAATGCTTTCAAATAGGGGGGTGGGATTTTTCCATCACCTGTCTGTGCCAAGTGGAACTTATGAGGGGCATTCCATCTAATCATTTATTTTGTCTCCAGGAAGCAAATAAACAGCAGTCATGTCAATGGGTAAGATCCTAATCACTCTTGTGCAAGCAGTAATGGGAATAAGCTGGTTTCAGAACGAGTGCCTTTCAAGTAAAATGGTCAGAAAAGAAGTTTATGTGTATGTAACTGGTGAGGATAAACAAGGTAGTGTGCAGCTATTTCACAGTTAGCGTGTGCTCTGAAAACTTTAAATCTGTACATTGTCAGTATGAGAAAGGAAACTGAAACAGAAAAGGAGACTGACTGAGGAAAGTTTGAGAGAGAACTATAAAGGATTATTTGTCCCCGTGCTCTTCCTCATGCTAGTATTAGTCCATGGGCAAATCCTTCTAATTTGGTGGATCTCCACTGGATTAGCTGCACAGGTTGCAGAGGTGATATGGTATAGATTTCTGATGAAGACATTACTGTAAGAAAAAACAAACAAAACAACAACAACAATGAAAAACCCCTCCAAACCTAAACCTTTACAAGGGCTTTTTTCATTAAGTTAATGTTTTGCTGAAGGGAGACAGAGTAGGTAAATTTTTTCCTGCTTGAATATATTTGATTCTTTAAAGCATTTATAGATTTTAGTTTGCTTTTGTTTGAATTGGAAATTGACAGTGAGAATATAACTCGGGGCTGTGACATACTGGATTGAAGAGACCTTTTCTTTATGAAATAAGATATAAGGTATTTCCTATCCAGAAGGCCTGTCTTTTTAGTTTGTGAACTGGAACATTCCCCTCATGGATATAGATGTAAGCTGTCACTTCTGTCAGCAAGAGAAATTAAAGAAAATTTGGGTTGTATGTTAAGAAGTAAGTACTTTTCTATGGTATCCTTCTGTGCTGGCTTGAATGAGGATAACCACAACTTCTTTTCCTTTTTTTCTCTGTATACACAGAGAGAAAAACACGTACAGAACAGCTACTGCGCATAAAGTTAAGCCTGAAGGCAGGAGTGGGTCCTGCTCTGTAACAGTCACAGCAGTTTACAAGACCTTAGGAACTCTCACTAAAGTTGGTGGGAGTTTTTCCATTGGCTGCTTTGATCGCTGGAGCTACCTCTTAATTAATAAATGCGGAATGTTAAAACACTCTTACCCAGAAATGTAGATGCAGCCACTGTCTATACTTCCCACATTCACTTGTGTGCAGAAAGGATTAAAAAAACAGTTAAGGAATTTCAATTAAAAAAAAAACAAACGAGCAAACAAAAAACCCAAATAAAATATTTTCTGGCTCAGAAGTAGTTTATTAATTTTTTTCTTACAAAACCTATTTATTGAACAGCAGCATGTCACATCTTTTCAGTTTCTATAGAGCAGAAAACACTGTGGTGATACTTTTAAGGCCCAAGGTAATAATCTCTCAATACAAGTCCAAACTGTATTTGTGAATCTGGCTGGCATGACACCGAAAAAATGTTAAAATAGAAAATATTTTTAGATGTAAATGTGCAGCTGAAAAGTTTCCTTTATAAAGTGCTACCTAAACTTGTACTTGAATGGGTAACTATGCTCTGTCTTCAAATCTGAATCTCCTGTTACAATGGCAATGCTTAAATTTTTATAAGGGTTTTTTTATCAGCTACTGACTAGAGAATCATTGTAGTGATGATATTTATGAAAACTCATATACAATCTAAATAAAAATGTGAATACAAACGTGAAACATGTAAACCACAAACTCCTTGAGCACATTTTGATCCTGCCCAGTGGAGATAGAAATGTCTGCACCACTTGGAATTAAAGTATGGAGGTAAGCAAACCTAGCAATGTAAGTTGCTTTTCAGCTTTTTACTAACTGTTTTCAAAAGGTAGATTTGAATAGAGAGAAATTGATGTAAAGCATATTTTAGAAGTATTTTAAGCCTAGCAGCATGGAAGAAAATCCATGTCGATCAGCTGAATTCTGGGAGGCTGTAGTGGAAATGGTGCAGTATGAGAGTAAGTTTGTTTGCTAATGATCTTCTGCTGAGAGCTACAAAGAGCTGGTGGCAAGGAGGAACATGGGGCTTCTTGCATGAGGGAATGGCACCTGGGCAGCAGCTTTGGAGAGCATCTGTCTCATCTAACTTTGGGTGTCACTGTGTCCCTAAGGTAGCTGAACAAACAATAGCCTTTACCTTCTGCAGACCTGCCAGTGGCACTGTGGAGTGATAGTTCTAATTAAACTAAGGCTTTAATTAAATTCTAATTAAATTCAGGCTTTTGGATTGGATAAGTTAGATAATGTGACTATTCTCTCTAAATATATGACTTGATGATAGAAATCTTTAAATAAAAGCCCATTACTAATTTTGTGTGTATTAAATATATAAAATGAGGCAGTGGGCTTGGGTTGAAAATTGACTTTCTTTGCTGGTGTTTACTTTGAAGTGGAAAGGCATTTTGGCTTAGCTGTTGTTGTAAAGATACAAAAGTCTCATGGCAAGTTTAAAAAATGATTAAACACCAGCTAACAAGCGAGGTCTCAGAATACAAACATGCACAGGGAAGTGTTGGTCAAGTGGGGGCACTTCCAGTGCCTTCTCTCTGAACAGGTTTAATGGTGTGTGTTGCAATCTGTGCTCCTGGGGACATTGAGAGGAGGAGGAGAAGAGCTGACCACTCATGGTGGGTCTTTGATGTCCTGCAAAGATGGAGTGTGCAGCTTCCTCCCTCACCTTGCCGGCCTGACAGCGAGGGACTGGGTTAAGTTCCTCAGCCTTTCTGCCATCTTGCAAGTGATGGCACGGTTGTATCCATGTATTTAACGAAACGATTACCCTCTTAGTCGTTTCTTTCAAAGAGTCCTTTGAAAAGTGGGAATTTGTAATACTATAAAATGCCACTGCTCTTTGCAGCTGTGAGCTGTAGTAGATCAAGTTATCAGTTTTCTACCGCAAGTCTTTAGTCCTGCTGCCAACGGCGACCTTATGTATGGCTATAAATCTTCTCGGAGTGTAATAAAGGTGTACTGCATTTCACTGTAATGGGGTATGTCTTGCACAAAGACAGACAGCATTAGGAATTTTGTGTGTAATAGCCAGTGCTTCCCAATATCCACGTCTAAACAGAGGATGTAGTACTGTGGGCTGCAGAAGTCATTGAGATGTATTGCAGTTTTCCATCCCTGAGTACTCTGATTTTATCATGGCAGTGCTGCTCTAGTTCAGGATTTTGTGGTATTCAGTTCATAAACCTTATTCTGAAGTGCTCGCAGCTTTTCTGCTCTGCACATCAGAAGTCATTCTGGAGAAGGAAATTCCCTGAACTCTGTTGCTATTGCTTTATTTATTTATTTTCCTTTTTGAGGTTAGAAATAGTTCAATCAAAATATAAGTCTGACTTTTAAAATTCGACCTCTTTTGCAAGTATTGTAGTCATAGCAATTTTATAAGGTATTTGGAGACTCAAAATGCAATAGGTACTTAATTTGACTTACAAAAGAATCTATTTCCTATCTAAGTCAATTAGAAATATAACTTGGTTGTTTCTCTAGCTCTAGGAACTTAAATGGCTTTTAAAAAAAAGCGTCTAATTTATTTGGAGACTTCTGAAATGTTAACCATACAGCTTGATTTTTTTCATCTGAAAGTCAGTTTCTGGTACTGAGCTGAATAGATAATACATCAGTGTTGTGTCAGGGATTTTATTTCAGAACTGTTCAGCTATTTCTGAATTTGAATGAATTAAAACTAAATATAGTTAAAATACCAGTGAGCTTCGTCTCATTCATTTATGAATTAAACATAGAGCTATCACTATTTGTGAGCCTAAACAATCCAAAATAGTATTTATTGTTTTGTAAAATTCTGAAAATGTTTAATAAAAGTACTCACTGGCTCTGATATTCATGGTTGGATGACAGCATCCCATTATTAAATCCCATTCCACCATCTTTGCATTCCAGCTATAGTCATTTAACAGTGTCTTTTGGTCAAATTAAGTGCTGTGGTAAGCAAGTACAATTCCTATGGACAACTCCAGGTGTTATTCTTACACAAAATTTGGCATTTTACCCAGCTGTGTCTCACCTTGCACTGAGCCTGTGTGGCACTAAGAGGCTGAGTGGCGAGGACAGCAGAGAAATTATAGAGAGTAAAAAAGGAGCAGACTTGATAATAGCCTTCAGCTTGCTTTTTGTCGCTGCTCTTGTCAGCTCACTCTTATGAAAGGATTATGTGTGAAGAATTTGCTCCTTTCACCAAGTTTTCTAGCTCAAAATGTATTCTATGTGTGCACATACATGTGAATACATAACTTGGCCTACAGCTCACAGAAGTAAAAATAGACAAAGTTGGATACTTTATTGTTGTGGTTGTTCATTTCTCTTGGAATTGCACCCCTTGTTTGCAATGTTGTTTATATCAGTGTGATGATTCCAAAACCTATCCAATATGACTGTAGAGCGTACAAAAATAAGCCACTTCAGATAATACATACAAAATCATGCCCATAACCACAAAAGACCCAGACTCCTTCCTAATCCACTTTCCACCATTCCTTTCCCCTAGAAACAAAAGTATAATGCTTTCCTTCTCTGTCCCTCAGGAAGAAATTAGGACTCTTGCTTTTTCTGCTTTCCACTTTTTCTGTATCTAGGTAAATGCAAGGAAAGAATAAAGGCAGAATGATATCAGGACTGAAATTGAGAGCACGGTTCTGAGTGGTAACCCTGCAGCCAGCTGGGTTGAGAGTTTCAGGTTCCTTCACTCAGGTATCCTATAGGACACGTACACGTGTTCCAAGCTGTAAAGCAGATGATGGAGGGAAAGGCTGCACAGCTCTGTGCAGGGGAAAGGGGAATGATTCAGTGACCGGAGAGAACAGGTCACAGCAATGAATGAGGCAGACTGTCAGCTCAGTACCTGATGCAAAAACATCTGTGATTGTTCCTGTGCTCAGCACTAACAGGGTTTCTAAACTCTAATGGAAAAAATTGTGTTCTATGATCATGGTCTTTAAAAATTATGTGCAGGGCTGTGAAGGCTTGCAGCAACTCTCCCTTGGCAGGTCTATTTCAGAAAGATTCTTATGAATTCTTTCAAATGGTTTCTCAGAATGTTTAGAGCCTAAGTCCATGACCTGCTTCTTCATAAAAGTTGCAATTCTTTCTTTATTTCCAAAAGACATAAAATACCTACCATTTACATCAGTTTTCAAAAATTTAAGTTCTGAAAAAGTCAAGTCTCATTTGGGCCTATGAATCCATCTGTTGCATCCTGTACTTCCCAGTACCATAAGAGTTTTCTTCAACTGAGAAAAGTATTCATAATATCATTTCAGTAGGCCTTTTTAGGGTGTTTTTTTAGTGCAAATCATCAAAGCCATTGCAATTGTTTCTTTTCCAGTGTTTAATATTTGACTGCTGCACCCACCGCCCGACGCTAAAACCCTTTGCCTGTAACATTTATGTTTCAGACTGGATGAATAAAATTTTAAGGAATTTCAGCACTTTCCTATGTTTCATGATTTTTAACTTGAATTTGTCACATAATCTTTTGTGCAACTTGTATTTAAATGCACCTGTATCTTCAGTTTCTGCCTCTTCTAGCAAGGGAATAGCCTGCTGTATAAAACATGCAAACTTTGAATGATACACATTGGAAACCAGAGTTCGTAGACTCTCTAAATGCTGGTCTGTATCTTGGAATTCCACAGATCAGAGTGCCAGCTGCTTGGAGAGCATTTCTGAGCAGCAACATGTATGCTCTGGTTCAGTTTTGTTTCCTCTGCTCCGTTCTCTGAAGCTGATGTCTCTCAGATGTTTGTTACATTTCCTGTTTATATTAGTAGGAGTTTTATAAAGTTTATTCAGAGAAAGTCCATCAGGTGAAAAAGGTAAGAAAGGCGACTGAATTGAAACTGTTCCTCAACGTCTGAAAAGACTCATCTTGCACACTGCAAAATTGTAATGGATGCACAGCCTAGCATGGGTACCACAAGCTGTGTTGGATGGTGTTCACAAAAGGTAGCTTAGAGCCAACAAGGTGCTCTCAAGACATCAAAGAATGCGTAGCACAGACGTGCCTCCAGAGACCAGTTTGCTTTTCATAGGCTGGCTCATTGGAAAACGTTCGATTGCTTCTGGTTTGGGCTACCTTTGGGGAGCACAGAGATTACAGCCTTATGTGCATAAGGCCCATGGAAATGTGTGTTGCTTCTTGCTGCCTTCTGCTTCTATTGTTGAAAACATAAGCAAGTAGCAAAGCTGTTTGCTAGGATTTCCCTGTTGAATACCGTGACCCTTAATTTGGATGCTCACTATTTAAGTAGATTATCTTAGCTGAAATATATTCTGTCTGCTCTAAATATTTTGTAAACTGAAAACACTAATAGTTTGTAAATAAAATTGGTCTCTCTCAAGGACAGTGTAATTTTAATTATAGACAGGCTTGATTCTGATCCCACTGAGGCACCAGACTGGCCACTCTATTTGGAGCCAGGCAGATTGGCTTCTATCCTTAAGAACACAGCCATGTTCACTGCAACAATGAAAAGAGTCTCTTGTGGGCAAAATGATTCAGGATCCCTTGTTGAAGTTTATTGTACTGTTTGGCAAAACTTGTCTACTTCTTTTAATATCTGGTGTCAGAGTAGAACTTACGGTGAGGAAAACTGAAATACATCACACAGCAATAAAAGAGGAAAATCAGAAAATAAATGGATATTTTTCTTTTTTTCATTTTTCAGAATCTTGCAACACTTTCACACTACTGCTGAGGATTACACCATCATTTTCACATCTGGATGCACAGCCGCACTTAAACTGATAGCAGAATCATTCCCTTGGATACCTGAAGGCACAAAGCAACCCAGCAGTCGATTTTGTTACCTAACTGACAGCCACACATCTGTGGTGGGTATGAGGGGCATAACCGTTTCAATGAATGTCTCATCTGTTCCAATAAAACCAAAGGAAATTTTGTTAGCAAAAAGCCAATTAACAGCTGAAGAACAAAACTGCACAACACCTCATCTATTCTCTTACCCAGCTCAGAGCAATTTTTCTGGTACCAAATATCCCCTTTCATGGATACAGGACATAAAATCTGGAAAACTCTGCCCCATCAAAATACCAGGGAAGTGGTTTGTTCTACTAGATGCAGCTTCGTACGTGAGCAGTTCTCCATTGGACCTGGGAGTTCATCAAGCTGACTTTATCCCCATTTCATTTTATAAAATCTTTGGATTCCCAACTGGTTTAGGAGCATTACTGGTAAACAACAGGATTGCTCCCCTCTTGAGGAAAACTTATTTTGGAGGTGGAACTGCAGCTGCCTACCTCACAGGAGAAGATTTTTATTTCCCAAGGAAATCCATAGCAGAAAGGTAAGGCTTTGTTTAACAAAACAGGATTTTTTGCTGATACTGCTTTCATTAGACAAATGTCTCAGACTTGGCATATGCACTGGGCTGTGATGTGTGTGCTTTTTATGCAGTTGGATAGGTATTTCACATCTAACTCAGTTTGTCTTACTATTCTTTTTTCCTATCTAAAGAACATCATCTGAAATATCTGCCTTCCTTTCCTGATCTAGTTTGCCAAAACTGCTAAAAATATAAGGCTTCATTCGGTGACATAAAGGTCAATCCATGCATTTTTTGATTGTATTTAAGGTGCCTCAGTGGAAACTTGGTTTATTTTTTTAAACTCTGTACCCAAAGCAGCCAGACTGAGGTCGATCACACAGTGTAACGACCCTCAGTGAAATTGCAAAGTTAGGTCTATGTATTTCTCTGGAAAGGTGCAATGCTTTACCCTCAAGACAAGCTTTATTAGAATAACAAGTTCTGTAAGATACATTACCTACAACAGATATTTGTGGTGCTCCTATTCCTTGACTGAGGTTCTGAAGAAGCTCTGAGGCTCTCCTACAGAAAAGAGAGGACACCTAAAGGAGGTCAAACATATACACATAAGAAAATGCAGGACAATATGATAAGCTTCACCAGTCCTTGAACACACTGAAGCGCCACTCTTAGTGATGCTTGGTCTCTCTGCCTCTCTCCTTCATGTCAGCAACAACTTACATAAATGCAGTAAAGGGTCATTCTTCCTGTCTTACATCTGCACAAAGGAAATAGTAGAGATCAGCATTTCATCACAGAATCATAGAACAGTTTGGGTTGGAAGGGACCTTAAAGATCATCTAGGTCCAAGGCCCCTGCTGTGGGCCCAGACACCTTCCACTAGTTCAGGTTGCTCAGAAGTCCATCCAGCCTGGCCTTGAACACTTGCAGAGATGGGGCATTGAGGACTTCCCTGGGCAACCTTTTCCAGTGCCTCACCACCCTCACAGTAAATAAATTCTTCCTTATATCTAATCTAAACCTGCACCCTTTCAGTTTGAATTTCCCCTTGTCCTGTCAATATATGCCCTTGTAAAAAGGCTCTCTCCACGTCTCTTTTAGTCCTCCTTCAGGTACAGGGAGGCTTCTGTAAGGTCTCCCCTGAACCTTCTCTTTTCCATACTGAACAACCCCAATTCTCTCAGCCTGTCTTTGTAAGAGAGGTACTCCAGTCCTCTGAGCATTTTCATTACCCTCTTCTGGACTCACACAAACAGATCCATCTCCTTCCTATGTTGGGTGCCCCAGATGGATGCAGCAGTCCTGGTGAGGTCTCATGAGGGCAGAGCAGAGGGGCAGAATCACCTCCCTCGACCTGCTGACCACTCTGCTTTGGATGAATCCCAGGACATGGTTGGCTTTCTGGGCTTCCAGCACACTCATTGCTGGGTCATGTTGAGCTTCTCATCAACACATCCAAATCCTTCTCCCCAGGGCTCATGTCAGTTCATTCTCCACCCAGCCTGTATTTATGCTTGGGATTACCTGACCCATGTGCAGGACCTTTTACTTGGCATTGTTAAGATTTATGATGTTCACACAGGTTCACCTCTCAAGCCTGCCAAGGTCCCTCTGACATCCCTTCCCTCCAATGTGTCAACTGCACCATACAGCTTGGTGACATCGTCAGACTTGCTGAGGGAGCACTCAATCCCACTGCCCATATCGCTGACAAAGATATTGAACAGCGCCAGTCCCAATATCAGCCCCTGAGGAACACCTCCTGTCACTGGTCTTCACTTGGACATCAAGCCATTGGTGGCAACTCTTTGGATGTCATCATCCAGCCAATCCATCCACTCATCCACTGAGTGGTCCATCTGTCAAAGCCATGCCTGTTCAGTTTTGCAACGAGGGTGTTGTGCAAGACAGTGTCAAGTGCTTTCCACAAGTCCAGGCACTTGCTCTTCCCTTATCCGCCAGTGCTGTAGTGCCATTGTAATAGACCACAAAATATGTCGGACATGGTTTGCCCTTAGTGAAACTGTGTCGGCTGACAGGAATCACCTTCTTATTTAACATGTGCCTTAGCACAATTTCCAGGATGATTGCTCCATGGTCTGGCTGGGCACCAAGGTGAGACTAACCAACATGTAGTTCCCCAGGTCTTCCTTTCCTCCCTTTTTAAAAGTGGGGGTTCCAGTCAATGCGAACTTCACCTGACAGCCATAACTTCCCAAATACAACAGAAAGTGGCTTAGCCACTTCATCCATCAGTTCACTCAGGACCCACAGATACATCTCATCACATCCCATAGACTTGGTCACCTTCAGGTTCCTTGGATGGTCTCAGACCTGTTCTTCTCCTACAGTGGTCCATTCTTCATTCTTCCAGTTCTTGCCTTTTCATTCTGTGACTTGGGCAGTGTGGCTGGAGCACTTGCCAGTCAAGATAGAAGCGAAAAAGTCATTGAATACTTTAGCCTTCTCCATGTCCTGGGTAACCAGGTGTCCTGTTCCCTTCTGGAGAGAGCCCGCATTTTCTCTAGTCTTCCTTTTACTACTGATGTACAGTTTTTCCTGTTGCTTTGATCTCCCTGTCCAGATTTAATTCTCTCAGGGCTTTCCTAGCCTGATGCCTAGCAGCTCAGACAACCTCTCTGTATACCTCCCAGGCTACCTGGTTTTGCTTTCACCCCCTGCAGGCTTCCTTTCTGTATTTTTGTTTGTCCGGTGGCTTCTTGTTATCCATGCAGGCCTCCTGGCATTTTTGTCTGACTTCCTCTTCATTGAGATGCATCATTCCTAGGCTTTCAATAGATGACCCTTGAATCTTAACCAGCTCTCTTGCATCACACTTCCTTCCAGGGCTTTATCCCATAGTATTCTAACAAATATTAAATACTTACTGATATATAGATAGATATAATATCATAGACCTTGGAAAAGCCTAGGGGTGAAAAGGGGAAATAGTAAAAAAAGCCCTTCATTCTTTTCAATTGTTTATGGATGTACATTCAGAAGCACGATGTCCTGCATCTCCGGTGATGTGAATGTCTGACCTTTCACTGTACGCAAAATGATGCTTCATGCGTTTGCACCTCTTATGGATGTGTGCTCTGAATGCTGCTGGGGGTTCTGGTTCTGGACTGGTAAATGCAGAGGCTGGCTGCATTACCTGGCTCTTGCCACACAAGACCATGCATTATTTCTGACTTGGATGTTGGTACAGTGAATGTCCAGTTAATCTTTTAATATAGAAATAAAAAGAACAGGGAAACATTGTCATTCGGACCTCTGTTTCTGATCTTTCAAACCAAAAAGGCTTTGAAATGCAGCTGTCACTGAAATTCAGGATGACAGAGTATAGAAATCTTGGAATCACGGGGTGCTCCTGCATCATCTGCAAGCCAAGGATAAAACCTGCTTTAATTTCACCTGGGCAGGCTCTAGTTTCCAAGCAGCTTTTCTAGCAGTGATTGATACATGACTCCTGAGATTGCATAGCAGATAAAAATATCTGAAATGTGTTTTAGATCTCAGTTCTGCTTTTATACTGTCTTTAATTAAGAAGGGAAAGGTATGTGGGAACCTGGAGGGGTACTCTATTTCTGGTATCTTTTTCAAGAGTTTTCAGAGGTTGACTAATTATAAACCTTTCAGGTATCTGAGGCTCCCACTGTTTCAAGGGCTTTTTTTACTGAGTCAGAAGAAGGGCCTGCTTTAACCTTCTTATTCTACAGTTAGAAACAAAGGAAATTGACTTCTAAGTCAGGCTGGGTACACAATGTGCCTCCTTGGTACGAGGGATTAAAACTAAAATAATCAAAACTGACAGCTGGATACTAGTTCCCGTTAAACACCAAAGTGTCATGCAGACAGTCTAAGTCATTGTTCATAGGTCAATATTTATACTTGGCCTCATCTGATCCTTTTGGTTGTTATTTGAAAAGCCAATATTTAAAAGTTCATGTTTAGAGCATTACTGCTGCAGTCCATAACCTCTCATGAACTGTGGAGACTTAAAGTTCTGCCTGGAGAGGCTTGAATTTTTCAAAGATAGGTCAGGAATGAGGATGACTTTCTTGAAAAGTAAAAACAACATGTTGCATTGACATTCTCAATCAATGTGCTTCAAGCTATATCACCTTTTTTTTCATTCAGCTGGTATGGGTTTTGCTTTGTTATGTTTTTAAAGTGTTTTCCCAATAACAAAATACAGGCAGAGCAGTTAGGAACAGAACTACTGCACTTCAAATGAAATGCCAGGTCACCATGGCCAGAGTTAATACGATTACCTTATCTGTGGGCCACATTTCCATTTCCATTTCTTTGCTAGTGGCTAAAACACCTGGGTCATTATTTGTGACATAAACAGCAGCTCTAGTCAGGTTTTATCCCTGCCAAATTGGAGTAAGGAACCTCCATCCTTGCAGATATCCAAACCTAACTGGTGAAAGCTCTGAGCAATCTGCTCCAGCTGGACATGCTTTAGGCCAGAGGTTGGATTTGAGATTCCCAGGGGTCCTTTCCAGCCTCTGTCCTTCTGTGATTGATTTTGTGCACCTCTCCTGAGCTCCATCTACATTGTCTCTTCAGACATGTCTTTGTGATTCCAAAAGGTTTTATTTGTATTTTTCTTTTTTTTAAAAAAAGCTTGTTTACAGTGTGTGATTAGTATTCGGATTGAATACACTGAAACATGTCATTTCATGTGGTAATTCATAAGGAAACTTGAACTCTAGCAAATGTCATTGGAAAGGGGGATTTGAATATATGTGTCTGAGTACCACTAGCAGAAGGTATTCCCCATGCACACATAATCCAAGAGCAGTGTACTAAGAAAATAGCTTTTTCTAAGTCAAGGTGAAACTTAAGTGAAAACACGTAACAAGTGATGGTTTATCCGTCTCTCCTTCCCAAGACTGTCAAAATGGTTGTCATTTTTCTTAATAGATACAGCTTTTGCTACTGTTTCTTGTACTTCAAATTGTTGTTCCTGCTATATAAATTAATGTACCACAGTCTTTTACATTTCTTTAATATCTTTAAATCACTTCCACATTTTCCCATTTCATGTCAGTAGCCAATCTTCCTATCTCAACTTTTAAAATCATGTTTATTGTATTTTCATCCTTGTATCAAACAGCTTGACAAATTACTATTATCATTCACAAATCTAGCCTCATTTCCCATGGTTTTTTTCTGCACAGCATGAGATAATAAAATAATATGATTATGTATAGCAGGAATTCGGCGATAAAATATTCATCATCTGCCCTATTTTTCTTTTGTATCCGGGAGTGCTATTCAGAATCTGATCATCCTGGAATTTATGACTAAGGGAAAAGGAGCTGTTGTGTTATCTGAAAATTGGGTATCTGCATCTTAGTCTACCAGTGTGAAATATCTAGTGCATTAGCTGTTGTGTGTTGTTCATTTCCAAATGCATTTTCAAAAGCTTTGGAAATCCAGGTGGCATGACTTTGTCCCTGACAAGTTTAAGTGACTCTTGCCTCTGCTGCTCAAATAATTTGACAATCCCAAAGCAGCACCCACACTTTTGTAGTCTTTTACATTACACTTAGCCAAAGCAGGTTTCTTTATTCTTGATGCTGTGGCTAGAGATCCGTGGGACAACTCTGCACATGTTCATGCAGTGTATACTGACATGGTTTGGGTCCTCAGTTGCATTCTGGGTTTGTGTGCACTCAGGGGAAGGAAGCAAGGAATTGAAAATACAGGCAGAAAGCTAGGGATGAAAACTAGGATCCCCAGAGCTGGAGTTGAGACAAAATCCTGAGGCTAGATGGTGGGTATGCAGCAGCTTGAGAATCCTTTGGCAAATAAAGCTGATCTTCTGCTTGAAGCTATCTCCTTAGCGTGATTGTTTCTGTCAGCCTAGAAAGAAAGAATATAGTGACAGGTGCTGGCTTGTTCCATAGAAGCTCTTGATAGTGCTGAGAAATCACCTAGGGCCTGGATTGTGCTGAGAAGAGCACAGTCTTTACGTGCAAGCTCACCTTGGAGTCTGGCATATGCCCATTGGCTGGACACACGAGGACTCTGGCCATCTGCCCATGATTACTTTAATGTGGTAAGTGGACTTATGTATCACCCTGTCAAAAAACATGTTTAAGCATTTTGCTATGCTGCTTCTGCATTTTTGTGATGTTTGGAGATCTCCAAACAGGACCACTTCTGGGAGAATTTCCAAATCTTTAAATTTCATGAACAAGCACCCTTTCAAACAGCAGTGATGGATTTCGGATTAGACACTTGGGAAGTAGTCTTCAGTTTTCTAATGGGTGTTTGCACCATGAGACTGCCTTCTGCACCTGACAAACCTGTTGCAGCCAGTGACATGGACCCGTAAGCCTGAACAGGGAGCATGAAAGTGAACAAGTCTTTTCCTTCCTCTCAGCCCCCAATGCCACCCTGTCCTGCAGAGATGAGAGGTCAGAGGTCCTTGAAAAGAACTGCATAGGACTCTCACTCAGCTCTTCTCCATGTCTGAAAGGCAAAGTCCTTTTATTTAACTGTTGGAACTTTCATTTAGCTGATAGAACTTAATTCTGACAACTTTTACAACTGTTTTTCAAAAGAAGAGCTGTGGAAAAATGAAAGGGTAACTGTAAGAAGATTCAAGTTACTCTTTCCCTTCTCTGCTGAAGTGTAAATATCTGCTGGCAAGCTTCATGCAGTCTGTTTTGCTACCTCTCAGGACATCCAAGGTGGCAGTTGACATTTGCTGTATTTTTCTGCCAGCCATCACTGCAGCCAGCCAAATTCTTCAGTATTTGATGGAAAGGAAAGTTTTGCTTATTTTTTCGTTCTAAGTCCCATCATTATGAAAGCATTCACATGTCATTTTGCAGTCTAATCCTCCAGGTGATTTTTTTCAATACTGAAGTTGTTTCTTTCCCCAGCATAGTCAGAATAAACTGAAAATTGTACATCAGCAACCCAGATGGTATCCTGAGGGGATCACTTTTGATCTTGATTCACCATGGGATTCACCTTAAATTGCTGAACCTGGGATAAACTGAAAGTAGTGCCCCTGATAAATGCTTGTAGAGAGTAACCAGACACTTAAAAACATGTTTGTTAACTTGGATTAGTGGGCAGTTACCAAAAGAGAAGCAATAATATAGGTAAAACTTTGATAAGACAATACAGTTGGCAGAGGTGGCTTCTGTTACGCAGCCAGCCCCACCTCTATTCATTTGCACACTCCTGGAGTGTGGGTGCTAGGATGCAATCTTACAGTATGGAAATAAATACAGAAGGAGGTGTTTTCCTCAGGAAGGGAAGGTAGTGGATCTTGCATGCTTTTTAGAGACGTTCAGCAAAATTAAATCAATAAAAACCAGAAATACAAAGAATTTTTTAACTGTACCATAGATTCTCTTACTTGGAAGTAGGCTGATCCAACTAGCCATGTTTCCTCTTTTGTTTTGCAAGTGTTGTTGAAAGCCAGTAGAAATCATGGGCCCAGTGTAGCCACATGCCTAGCACAGAGAGGCACATGCAAATCACATCAAGCACCAATCTGTATTGTTGGGAAACTCCGTCCTCCTATATGAATGGAACCAAATTATTGATTTATGAAATAAGCCTTATAAACTGCTAGAGAGCTACAGCACATTCATTTTTTTAAAAGAAAAATGTGGAACTCATTGTAAAATGCATTTTTCTTAAAATATAAAGCGGTTTGGGATGATAGCAAGAAAGAAAGGAATTCTGGTTTATACCAGAATTTGATTTTGCCTTTGATCAAATACAGTAAAAATTTTGCTTGAACCAGGATGTATTGTTGCAGTCATTGTGGTTAACAAGGTGATATAACATAGTTTTACCCTATGGAGTTCTTGGGCTCAAATTTTTGCTAAGGCTTCTCTAAAAGGCTGTGTGAATTTCTAGCACCAGCTATTGTGACTTTACAGAATTGGTTTTCTGCTGATAAATTTATGGCACATTTTTAATTATGGTTTGTAGATTTTACATTTGCGATTGATTAACCTGTTTGATATATGAGGAAAAATAATGGTAATTTGTTTGGCATAAAAAGCACATTTTTTTCTTCACCATTTTTAGTGTGTACTTAAAATGTCATGATCCTGGACGTAAAAGGGTGAGACTGGCTTTTTGACCCAGATGGTATTTAAAATATACAAGTCCTATTCAATTAATGTTAAGGGATTGATTTACTTCAAAGTGCAGGAATTAAAACTTTTGCTCTCTCTTTTTACTTCAAGCCGTTCTTAGTAACAGGAAGTGCTGTAAATACTCCATGGTATAGTATATAATTAGTATAATGTTCTTTGTTTGGCTCCTGAATTCTCAGAGATAAAAAAAGCACAAACTAAGGCAGACATATGGAAGAGCTGTAACTACTATCAGGGGGTCAATTTAGATATTTAACATTATTTTAACCTAGTTTTTATGTGCTCTGAATCCTCTGGCATGTGTGTGTGTGTTTAAATATTTCCAAAGCGATGCTGAAATTGTTCTGAGTTGCCTGCTGAAACGTTATTGGCTTCTTTGGAGTGAGTTTGATCTCAGTTTACATGGTACAGCCTGAGATGTGCGGAAAACACCAGGTCTGGGCAGCAGCATGTGCTGTCCACGGGTCTGGTCCTTCACAGAGCGTGTCCCTGTACCTCTTCAGAACCTCCCGAACAAGAAGGAATCCTTGTCAAATCTTCCCTCCTTCCCCAGGAAAGCCATTACTGCTTTCTCTAACCTTTTGAGGAGAACGGGGAAGGGAGGGTGGGGTTTTGGTTTTGGGGGTTTTTTTGTGTGTCTGTGTGTCTGTGTGTCTGTGTGTCTGTGTGTCTGTGTGTCTGTGTGTGTTTCCATGCTCCTTCTTAAGGAGTTAGGTCATCAGGGCAAGGAAATGACTATGACAAGGTGTTTATATTTTCCATTTTGCAATTTTTTTAAAGCATAAGATAATGTAAACAGGAGAAAGGCATGAGCTAATAGAAATAAGAAAAAGCAGAATGGAGATGGCAAAAATGGAGGAAAAGTTGAAACAATGTGTCTGTAAGGGTGCCAGCCCCAAGCCGGATGTGGTGATGTGAGGTTGCTGCTGTGAGGGTGGCAGCTCTGCATGTGGAGAGGCAAATCTGCCCTGGAAGCTGACCCAACCAGATGAGGGGGGCTTCTTCAGGCAAGATGGGGAGGGCTTGGAATGTTAGGAGTAGATGGGGAAATTGAAGAAATTCGTCTCAATGTCTCTGTGTCCTCATGTGTCTCTGACCCGCAAATGAGTAGTGGTTGCCTGTTGGAAGCTGTCATAAGGTTTGGATCAGGGCCATTCCCTTCAGCACGTACCAAAGCTTCTGATATGTCTTCTGCATGGACACTGCCATCATGGGCTTCAGAGCAGCCATTGTAATCTGTGAGATTACAGATTATTCTGCAGATTTTTTGTTTTGGTGAGTAAGTGAGTCCAAACTGCAGGATCCTGCTGTGCATGGCTGCTGTGCCACCCAGTCCTTCTGCCAGCTGGGTGGACTTTGCAATGCAGAATAGGACACCCGGGTCCACGTGTGGATTCAAGACTCATACGCGTGCATGCTCACAGCTGTGAAGGTGTAGTTTAATTTCCCATGTGTGGATGAGAGCTGAATGTGTCCAGGTAGAGCAAAGTAACCTAGACTGTGAGCCCCACACCAATCCATTTGCTAGGGCTGATGGTGAACTGGTGCCTTTGCAAAGTGCAGCTCCATGACATGCCAGGGGTGCCTTTCCAGAGACACACACCCTGGGAGCGAGGTTGTCTGGCTGTGCAAACCCTGCATTTTGAGCTTTCTTGGTTTCAAGAGTTTTGTCATTTTTCTGTTGAAATCTTTCCCATTGAAACAACTCTTAGACTCAGGAGATAGTACTGTGTTGGGTTTTAAAAAGAGTAATGCACAGCAGTGAAAATTGTGGGGAGGGGAATCTGTTCTTCAATTCAGAAAAGGACTGAAGCATATGGATTTCAGTCAGGCTCTGGTTCAGAAACTTCTTGAGCTTTAGCAGAAACGTCAGCTTGTACTTCAAGTCGAATAAGTTTATGCTAATTGAGTTCCTATATTTCCGTATGGATCAGTTTAGAAGCAAAACCTTTAGGAAATACTTATATTCTCCCTTCTCACAGCAGTTCCTGTCCCCACAGACTACTTGTGTGGATTTAGTTTATTCTTTTTTGTGGACAGGGAGCAGAGGAAGGCATGGTAGAGTGCCTGGCAATTAAAATCTGACCAAATGCTATCCGAATTTAGTTATTCCAGAATGGGATGGGACTAGGTAGTTTCCTTTAACATTTTGTCCTTAATGGAAATAATTATTATACAATGAAAAAGTATACTTCTCTAATAGAAACTGCTGCTAAGATCATGTGAGGAAATGCCTGACCACAAATGATGAAACTAATACACTGTAGTGTCATGAATTGATGTTAATCATTCTTGCTTACTTTTTCTTGCCCATTTCAGCAAGAAGGCACTAAAAATCCGTGGGTTTCAGCATGTTGTGCATGTGACCCCTTGAGATCCATGAACTCACTGTAAAGGCTCCAGCAAAGAAGCCTGAGACACCTCCATGTGGCATATCATGTGGCAATCGCAGATTTAATCTTTTGAAAGAGATCTTCATCTTCACTTATTTTTTTTCTAGTCTGGTGACTTCCTTCCACTGAGATTCATGCTTCTAAAATCTTCCTGGAACGGTGTTCTTAACCAGACTTATTCTAGTCAGTATCACCAGAGATGTCTTATCATTTAAGAAAAGGATACGTTTTTTCCAATCTAAATGACATCAAAATGCAAGAGAGCAAGCTGAAATGCCATAAAAGTTTGTCTTTTTATAGCAGAAGACCTACAGAACTATCTTAAATTTAGTGACTCGGATTATATAGCTTCTTATTTGATACCCATATTATTTCATATTTTATTTGTACCTAAGCTACAGGGAGCTACTTTTTAAAAAGTTAAGTGTTCACTGCCTTCCTAGTGGTAAAAAAGAGATATATAGAAACAGAGTAGTTTACATGTTTAGATGACACCACTCAATTTAGTATTTGAAGATTACAAGTACAACCATAGGTTTGGTTTAGGTTCTTTTTTTTTCATCTTCTTACTTAGTCAAATATATGCAAGAGTGCATCTGGCAGTTGTGCTCTTGGGAACCTGCGAAAGAAACATCTACAGGCTTCTCAAACAGATTTAATTTAGAAGAAAAAGGAAAATATTGATGCTCTTGAGAAAAAGGGGTTTCACAGTCTTTCTTAAGTTTCACATATAAGCAAGAGTTTCCAAAAATGGAAATACACAGATTTGATTAAACACTTGGCTGTCACATTTGTGTCTATTCATGTTCAATTAAAAAATTCAGAGGGATTCTCTAGTATTATTATAATCTATTTTTTTAATATCTAGGCATTTATATTATCAAGTAACATCTGCTATGGCTTAATAAGTGTGTCAAATGATTGTAATAGCTTTATTTTTCGTGAATTTAATGATAAAAACTTTTAGAGCTACAGCAGGGAAAGTATTTATGCTGAAAGGATAGTATCTCCTATTTCATATTTTATGGCAGACATTTTATCATTATGTTTTCAGGTTGTACACTGAAGTGACCCTTTTTTTTTTAATTGTTGCTGATGCCAACAGTCTTAAGTTCAGCAATATAGATTGCATGGATTTTCTCCATCATGTCCACTGCTAAAAAGTGGTTAGTATGCATCTAACTCTTCTTATCACTCATTTTGGCTTTATATTAGAAGTGTCTTAATTGATCTTAAGTTAGCTACACTAATACATGACCAGTTTAAGTGGGAAAAATGGTGTGATGATTTTGTCAATGAAAGATTTGACAAGGTCTGTGCTCTTAAGCAAATCAATAAATTGATGCCATGTAACAGGAACCGAGTTAACCTTTCCTAGAAAAGAAAGTTTTTGGGTTTTTTTCTTTTTTTTTTTTTAATAAGTTTTTCTGCTGTCAGTATATGAATGAAGGCACTGCTTGGAAGTTTTCATCAATATTAAAGAAGGGTGTTGTTCATGTCATATCATATTTAGGTCTCAAGTTTTCTCTATGTACATTTTTCTGTGTTTTATCATGACTGATTGGTTTAGAAGGACAGTTTCAAATTAAATAGCCAGAGTCATTGTTAGCCCTAGATTTTTTGACTTTTTCTTAAGAAAGATAAAAGATAAACCTTGCATGAGCTTTTATCAAATTAAGCAAAACATGGATATACATAAAAGAAATCACAGAATCACAGAATATGCTGAGTTGAAAGGGACCCACAGGAATCATCGAGTCTGTCTCCTGGCCCTGGCACACCATGGGCTTGAGAGCATTGTCCAAAGGCTTCTTGAACGCAAGCAGGCTTGGTGCTGTGACCACTCCCCCAGGGAGCCTTGGGTTCCAGTGCCCAACCACCCTCTGGGTGAAAACCTTTTCCTGAAATCCAACCTAAACCTCCCCAAACACAACTTCAGGCCATTCCCTCGGGTTCTGTCACTGGTCACCACAGAGAAGAGACCAGTGTCTGCCTTTCTCTTCCCCTCATGAGGAAGTTGTAGCTGCAATCAGGTCTCCCCTCAGCTTCCTTCAGGCTGAACAGACCAAGTGACCTCAGCTGCTCCTCATGTGGCTTCCCCTCCATTGCCCTCTTCTAGACCCTCTCTAATAGTTTAGTATCTTTTTCATGTTTTGTGCCCAAAACTGCACTCAGAATTCAGTGTGAGGCCACCCCAGTGCAGAGCAGAGCGGGACAATCCCCTCCCTTGCCCGGCTGGCGATGCTGTGCCTGATGCCCCCCAGGACACACTTGGCCCTCCCGGCTCCAGGGCACTGCTGACTCATGGTCAACTTGCCATGGACCAGGACCCCCAGGTCCCGTTCCATGACACTGATTTCCCACATCTCCTTCCCCAGTCTGTCTGTACATTCCGAGTTGCCCCATGTCAGGTGCAGATGCCAGCACTTCCCTGGATTTTTGAATGTCATACAGTTGGTGATTGCCTAGTCCTCTAATTTGTTGAGATCTCTCTGCAGGGCCTCCCTGCCTTCATGGGAGTCAACAGCTCCTTTCAATTTTGTGTCATCTGTGAACTTGCTTCGTATTTCTTCCAGTCCCTCATCCAAGTAATTTATGAAGATATTGAAGAGCACAGGGCCTAAAACGGAGCCCTGCACAACACATCCTTCTCTGCCAAATACCAGTATGTGGACACCCAGTTATCTCTAAACATTTTAATGATAAACATTTGTAACCTTTTTCTAATATTGTTCAAATCACATCTCTGTGTGACAGAAATCTTTCAAAATAAGGTTTTACACATCAGATACTTTAGTATGCCTCTTTGCTAGGACAGTACATTTAGCCTCAGAGAGGTTGCACTCTGTTGTGCTAAAAGCCCAGGAAGAACTTTTGCAGGCATTCAAAAACATGACACAGTAAATGTGAATAGCATAAGCTCTCTGGGAGGAGACAGAGCTGCTGTGTAGAGGCCTGTTGACGCAATTCATCTCCTGTTGGATTCAACAGGAGACCTTTGATTTCATTCCTTGTGCCAAATTTAATCCATTTTAATCAAGTGAATAGGTTTAAAAAATACATGAATCTCACTGATTCTCTATCTAGACATTTCTAGATTATTTTCCTAGGCAGATTGCTGCAGAATTGGTGATGAACAGAAAGAACACCCCTCTAACTGTTCATAAAGAATTACACTCTTGACATTTAATGTGATGATTGAATTAGAAGAAAAATAAGCAGGACTATGCACTTTAGCTGATTTTTCTGAAGAATTTTTCATTTTATGTATATGAACATATATATATATATATATATATATATATATATGGGCATACATAACCAAGAAACCATAGTAGACTCACCAGTAGACAAATAACCATGGAAGAATTCCCCCCTCCACGCTTTGGCTGCATGTAAGTGTCAATTCTACATGTAACAACTTCATGCAGCTGTAACTCTTCCTGTTCTCTGATAGCAACTGGTCGGGTTTAGAAGTACATAGTGCAGTGTTTAATTTTAGTGAGGACTAAATGCTTTGGTGTTGCTAAGCAAAACTTGATAAGGGACATGGCATGCAAAATGTTTTAAACAATACGATATAATGAAGCCAGTTTTAGCTTAATAATATGATTACATTTTCAAGAAGGTTGAGTTCCTTCATCATTTTCTTGTTTGTATTCTTTATTTTGTGTTGCTTCTGTAAGTCCATAGCAGAGCACAAGTAAACATTATAAATGGAACTGCTGAAAAATTTTACCTTCAGCCAAGAAGTTGTGTGAAGACATGTGAATGTATTCAGCTTCTGTAGAAAATGCTAATCAAATTGTACTATTCTTCTCTTGGTAAAGGAGAATGGTGTCCAAAATTGTTAGTGTGCCAGTTTGTAGCAGACATCCTAAATATTTTCTTTAAATCCTTCCATTATGGAATGAAGTACATGAAGATTAATGTCCACAGCATAAACACATCTGCAGTCTTCATTATCTGAACTATGCATAAGAATGCAGATATATTAATTTTGTGTTCCCTAAAAATTTCTCTAATACCTGCATGCTATTAACATTGTCACCAAATCCTTAATGTGATACTATGCACGCCTTAGTGGATGTGCACCTATTAAGATCAACTACATGAAATTTTCAGAAATTCAGATTATTTGACGAATCAAACTTCGAGTATAACTATGGTTAAAGTATAGCAAATAAAGGGTTTATTTCCGTTTTCCCTGTGCAAGAAAATGTAAATTTACACATACTTCTCCCATGCAGGGCGTATGGAATAAGTTCTCATTTAATCTCCTTTCCTGTCCGATGAACACAAATGCTTGACAATCAGAATTGTGAGTCAAAGATAAAGGTTTCTTATTCTAGCCTGGTTTATTTAAATTATGATCTAAAGGTGGGAATGTGAATCTTGAAGCCATTTTGTAGTTAATGAAGCAGTAATAACAACCAAGGAGGTCTACCTTCAGCTGTTAAATGGCTGCAGGAATGTTAAAAATTTGTACGATCATAAGAATTCTCAGCAGAACATCTTATTTAGGTAAACTTTTCTTACCTCTGCTGCTTTCCCAAGCTAACAATTAATAATCATTAATTTAACATTTCTGAATTATTTTTTTGCTCAGGTACACAAAGAATTTATCAAGAAAAGCCCAACCATCATTAAATATCATGTGAGGTTCATTCAGATACTTTTTAAATCTATAGTGGCCTATCAAAAGATGCAAAATACTCGACAAGTCTGTGAACCTTGTTTTTGTGTGGATGTTCTGAAGGGGGTAGAGGAAGAATAATATTCATTCACTGTATTTATGTCTACAAATTGCACTATCAACTCATTTTCCAGGTGCAAATGACATGTATGGAAAGGAAAATGATATACACACAAACAAGGATAGCATGCCACTAGTTTTTTCATGGAACTACTTACCAAAGAAAGTCTAAGCCATAGGGATATATGCAGCATATTGCACGATGAATATTTCTTACCCTATCTTGCATTCAGAACTCCTTTTTCTTCCAAGACTACCAGAGAGCCAAGACTGTAGCTAATACTCAGAGTAGCAGAGAAGTGGGACCCCGTGTTTTGTGACAGGTTAATTTCTCAATTCCACATGTTTCTGTGTGTAAGCCTTATCTTACCTCCTTTGCCTTTGAATTCTGTCTGGCCAAACAGTGTCTGAGGCCGTGACCTGGCAAACAAGACAGATCAGTGTGCACCATCAGAGGGTGAGAATAGCTACGATAGTCTCTTCCTAACTATTTCTAATTTTACTGGATGATTTGCCCTGCCTTGCTGTCAGCATATCTGTAGACTTAACTGTACAGAAGGTAAAAGCAGAAGCCAAGTCTCCTACTCACCTTTTCTCTGGGCTGTGCTGAGGTGCCTGTTGATTATAGCTACAGAGTAAAGGTTTGAAAATGTCAGAAGAACTTGATGGTAAAGAAAACATCAGCCTATCAACTCTGTCATCTGGTAGTGACTCGATGCTTTTAGGGCTCTTTGTGATCCAAAAAGTCTTTGAGTGATGCTGCCCTGAGAATAAATAATGCGAATCTTACCTATGTAATAATAGCTGATTAATCACTTCATTTCAAACTGTTAACTTTCCAGGCATACGCTGCTATTTTTTTAAGCATTAATACGAGATTATTTAAACATTAATACAAGATAGTTCTTGTGTCTGTTCAGTTTCTATTCTAAAGCTAAATACATGAAAAATCCTCTAACACAAAGTTTTCATTTAGGGAAGAGGGCAAAACCCAAACACTGAACACATCTCTTTCCTTTTCTCAAGCAGAGGAGCAGGTTTCAAGCCTGCTTTCGTGGTCCAGGTAGTGCATAGTGCTGTAATCAGAAGTGTTTGGCCAAATTCTTGCCCCTGAGACTCCAAGGACGTGGGAGTTGTAGTCACAATGTCTAAAATGCAAGTGAGGCAAGACTCGTGAGTTGGAGTAACCTTATTTATGGGACCAACTGCTACAGCTGGGAAATCTGTTTACCTCTTTTTATAAAACTTGCATTACAAGCTTTAGACACCGTTGAATCAGGCAGTGTTTGCCGGTGCTCCACTGAAAATACACAGACATCCAGACATTTGTCCTTTGCTTCTTGTCCATTTCTTCATAAGTTAAAACCAGAATTCTAACAACATTTGATTTCTGGGGCACAGCCTTATTGAAGGGGACAAAATATGGTTCTTAAATTTAAAAGAAAGAACAGTATAACTTCATTTGTACTGAAACATATAGTTATCAATTGCAACAGAGACTTTATGGCTTCATATACCACAGTGATTTGACATCCCATGGTGATATAATTGCTATTTGCATTACTGGTCTGCAGAAAAAAAATAAAGCAATGACAGTACCATTTTTCAGATTTCCATAGGGGAAAATATCTCTGGCATCTGTTTCAGTTTACAGAAAAAAAAGGAAAAAAAAAATCCTTTTAAACACTCTTTACATGACTTAAGCTAAATTGCACAGTAAAAGAAAGATAATCTCCTTTATAAGATACTACTGAATAGATCCTAGTCCTAAAAGGAAGAAAAACATAACTAGCAGTAGTATTTAGATCTATGGTTTTTGTTTTTTTAATTTCCATATACTTAGATTTTTAGACAGCATCTCGCATTTGAAGATGAACTTGGTTCTGCAACCTCAGGCAACTAAAAATCAGTGAGGCATGGTGTCTATCGTGTTTTCTTTATTTGTTTAATGATGTACATATCTACAGCCCTAATTAGGTTTGGAAGCTGAGGTCCCTCCTGGGTCTTCTTGCAGTCTCTCGGCATATCCAAGAAGACAGTGTTACCTTGTACTATTTCCAGCATTCTGTCTTAATATTTTTATTTCAATTACTTCCCTGATTGCAGGAAAAATATAGTCAATGGAGTGATAAAACCTTGAATCCTTTTGATCCTGGCAATTTGATTACCATTTAAAATGAGGATTTCTTTATGACTGAAAAGTTCAAAGTTTGTCTTCTCCCTTTCAGCATTGCCTTATAGCAGCATCCTAAGAGAATAAGACCTCCTTGGCATATATGAGATGCATCAGTAATAATCCTGTTTGCAGAAACCCTGAATGGGTAGAAAATGTCAACATTCAGACTAAGTGTGACTGTTTTGCAGGGGTTTTTTATAAATTACATTTTTATGATCTTCCTTGTAAGATTATTCCAAGTAACTGTTGACTCATTATTCTGTTTTCACTCCATTGTTTTTTCTGATTTTGTTTTGCAATCCCCTGATTATACTTGACTCTTGAGAAAAGCTACAGAGAACGCTCTGTATTTACAGTGTGAATTATGATTCTGCCAGTGTGCATAACAATTACATTATAAATATTTCCTCAGCCATTTGATAAAGACGCAAATTAAGAAAAATAATTACCATTACAATTACAATTATATATAATTACACTATATTCAATTTAGTTTATCTCTAACCTCCTTTTGCCATAATGTGTTCATTGTTGAAGAATGAGATTTCAGCTGACTGTGTTGGATGTAAACATGAATTTTTCTGTCATTTACAATGTATTTTCTTTGAAAAAAGATTTTTATCACCAGAAAATAATACAATTTAGGTGGTTCAACTTTGAAGCAGCCTCCTAGATTAAGATTTTTGTGTGTGTGTGTGGAGTTTACCCTTCACTATGTTAGAGAGACTGTTTGCTCCTAGAAATGCTACTTCCTTAAATATAAATTATTTATACCTGGGCAAGCATAGTTAGTTTGTACTTGTGCAGTAAGAGAGATTTATGGCTATTGGATTGACTAAACACAGCGGATGCTTTTCCAGGGAAGCACAGTCTTCCAGAACATTGAGTGAAGACCCGTTGTCTCTGAGAGGGAACAGTGCAGAGACTTAGCATTATGCCCTTATTTAGCATAAATATTAGCCTTAGGCTAATCAGTATGTACCAAGACACCTGAGGAGGTAGAACAGCTAAGATGTGCCAGCTTGCTTTGTTTGCTTAGAGCAAGTATGTACATACCTGCTGTTCACAAGAACTGCACCTACACTGTCTTGCTTTGGAAGGATTCATTTCCAAAAAGAAAAAGAGGACAAACAACTAGAAAAGAGAGGATTGTTTATTTTTTTCATTTTATGTCAAGAAATGCTTTGTGGTCCTCCACCGCTGCTGCTTCTGACTCAAAGTACTCAAATGATATTAGCAAGACTGTGTTACCTGGTCACATGCCTCTCAAATGGTACAGTTTTGCTAACAAAAGAGGGTACATACAGCAGAGTTTGTATGGTGCTATTGTTGTTTATAATGCATTTATTTGGTATCTTCTTCATGTTGCCTTCAAATAGTCCCTTGATACTTTAAGCATTCCTCGCATATGTTAAGCAGTCATGTTAATTTGTGCTTTTCAGAGGCTCTGAGACTAAATATTTTCATTTCTCTACTCACTTTAGGGAATTCTTGTCCTATTCCAGATGACATTCTGTTTTTAGACAGTCTCTCTGTGCAGCTTTGCATGTTAGATGTGCGTAATACTGATTGCCTGCTCTTCGTTATTCAGTCTGCAATCTGCCAGTGTACTATGACTCCACAAAGGAGTAATAGCTCATGATTCAGTCTCTTTCTCCCAGGTAACAAGTGACAGGACGAGATGAAATGGCCTCAGGTTGCTCCAGGGGAGGTTTAGATTAATAATTGGGAAAAATTTCCTCAATGAAGTGTTGGCCAGGCATTGAGATAGGCTGCCCAGGGGAAGTGGTGGATCACCAGCCCTGATAGTGTTCAAAAGGCATGTGGATGTGACACTTGGGGTTATGTTTAGTGGTGAACATGTCAGTGCTGGGTTAGCAGTTGGACTTGATGATCTTAGAGGTCTTTTCCAACCTTTATGATTCTATCATTTTGTGAATAAAGGAAATTGTTGTTTTAGAGAAATGGGTCACCTTTATTTTTCAATTTCCATAAAATTTTTGTTATAATTAAGGATATGTATCCTTTCTAGTTAACACAGATTTTGAAAGTGGACACAGATTTTATTTTCCCCAAACTGTTATGTGTTTAATGTGTTTCACACTAATGCCTTTGTTTGTCTTAAGTTACAATGTAAGGTGTAACCAAAAGCATGTATTCTATCACCACCTTCATAAGCTGTTAAAGCAGGTGGGGCAGTGCTCCCTATCTCCTTCGTGACTCATCCCTGATAACTCCCTCTGGGAGATATCTTCTGTTACTGGGCCATCCAGCCTCACTGCATGACTCATAAAATTACATCGTCCCATGGTGAGATGCTCTGCCTGGGGAGGGGGGAACTAAGCGTTCCTACCTAGATATAATCTGAGGTTTGGAACACCACAGCTAGCCTTTCCTACTGGATTACCAGAGGACAAGAGCTACACAACCACCACTGGACCTTCAGAGGAAGACCAGACCCTTCTACAGGATCTCTGCTTCAACAGAACCACATCTATCACCTCAAGAGGACTTCAGCCACCACTTAATCGGACTGCTACCACCACCCTGCCCGACAGAGTGTCACGTTTGCATCTTGACCCTGTCAGTTTAAGCCAGTGTTTTCTGCCTTTATTTTTAATTTTCCTATTAAGTTGTAGTTCTGACTTGGAGTCTCCCACTGGTTTGTTTTCAAACTAGTACATTATTAAACTCTGAAATGCAGCATTGGTCAGTTGGCAGAACAGTAGCTACTCCCAGCACCTGAAAACAGAACCCAAATGCAGTTCCCATTTTAGTATCTCAAAATTGGAACTGCAGCTCTTGTCTGCTTAAGCTCCAGTTCACCTTTGCAAAGCAGGAGAGCAGCATTTATTTTTTGTATGTGTATGCAAAAAGGTCAGTCAGAGCTTCAGTAAGATTTGGTTTTAAATAGTGGCTGAGGAAAACGTAAATGAAGATAAACTGAAAGTAGCATTTAGGTTAATGTATATTGCTTGTATTTCATTAGCATCTCTTTATGGGAAAGATGTCCATGGAAGGACACAAGGTATTAATTTATAACCTGCTCACTGTGGTTAGCAGCACTGAGCTGACCCACTGTGCGGAGCGGTGTGAGGTAGCTGGCAGAGCTGAATGGTTGAATGTGTTCCTGAGCAGGTGCTGGTGAGCAATTGTTTGGAAAGTGTCCAATTTATTCTAATCAGGATAAACATTCATGACTTACGTCTCTCAGGTTTATAGGAAAGAAATCTGAAGTTACTCAAGTCACATTTCTTCACATCAATGGATAACTTGCATGATTTAACTTGGTCAGAAACTGAACTAAGTGCCATGTATCTGCCCAAAAGCAGGGAAGTCAAGATGACTCCCATATCTTTAATGAAAACCTTCGTTTTTAATGGTACTTTTTAAAATTAAAGTGGTAGCTTCAATCTTTGGAGGAAGAAGTGCAAGTAAAGGCAGCATAGAAGATGGCACCTGTTAAACCAAGGGAAAGTGCAGCTTCTAAAGGACAGTAAACTTGGATATAGGCACCAGTACTTCACGAGAATATCTCATGATGGTAGCCAGCAATGTGCGTCCCTGCCAGTCTCTCCACAAAACTTCCCAGGCACCCTCTCCCTCTGTGGACAGGGTTGTTATAAGCAGAATAAGGTATCATGTTGCTGTCTCTCAACCTACCTGCACAAACACTCTTCTTGGTGACAGCTACACCTGTGTGCAGAGGGAGGAAGTAAGGGAAAAAGAGTCACAAATTCTGATGACAGACCCTGATGAATTTGTCCACAGAACTTTTTGCTGCTAGCAAGAGTGTCATTAGAACAATTCACAAGTTCTGGGGCTCACCTTTAAATTAGTAGCCAGACTCTCCAGGCCTGAGGCGAAGTACTTCTTGAGAGTCAGATTTTATCAGGATCTCTCTGGTTAATCAATATCCATCTCTATGGGTAGTCAATGTTATCTTCAGTCAGTTCCATCACTGGTATTTGTTATTATGGTAACAAAAGGTGGTAAAAAACACTGATTCTTTTTGCATAGCTTAAAATTTCCCAAGTTTTGTTTTGATGATGAATATGCCAGTATCAAATGGTATACCTCTCAAAAGTCTTCCACTTACTAATTTATTTTGGTTTTCTCAAAGGAGCCCTTGAAATGGCTCCAGTGAGTTTGAACACCAGAATTTTAATAGATGCTATGTTGGTTAATTGAACAAATACATTAGTCAAGTTATATTAAATATCTCATCTGCAGAGCTGAATTCCAATAACAAATGTAGCTTTAAAAACATTAGCGAATGCAAAATTGTATTTGGTATAGTGTTCTTAACAGTGTATTATCAGATATATCCCTTCCCCAAAAAATATAAAGTGTTAGCGAGAAAATAGCCTAAAGAGCACTAGTTTGCTAGATACCATAAAAACTAGAGAATATGCTTGTTATGAAAACACAGTTATTTTCATAGGTTACAAGTGAAAAGAAATTTTAGATTTTTTGCAGTTCGCATATGTCAGCAAGATATTAGTAATTTTTATTTGTAGGTTTGTACTAAAGCAATGATGATTTAGATATCTTTCTACAAGAATGGCAGCACTTCTAGTATTAGGTTTGTTTTCAGAAGAATTTGTGGAGAACTGTGCTTTTTAATCAGAGTCTAGAATTGTGTCCCTCAAGTGTGTTTGAGTTTAGGAGAATGGAATTACAACATGTAAGTAAATTTTATGTGCCATGTCATAGGTGCACAAAATGGTATGACACGATGAGAAATCACAACAAAATAAATGAATTCTGTTGTGAAGTTTGAAATTTATATATGAGTTTTCAGCATGCCGCAACTGGAAAACAATATCCCCAAGCGAACTGATTTTCTATATACATGTACAGTTTTTCTTAAACTAAATCTTGCATCTAGATTTAGACTGAATATTAAAACATTTTCATTTTAGCTAGGCTAACTACAAAAATAAAGAACGTATTCTTGTTTCCCACCATGCCTTATATTCTCCTGGTAAAGACATGTAGCAATCAGTTACCTTTTCCTAGTCATCACAGGCAATACATGTAAAACTGCTTCTTTCCTTTTCAATCTGAGGTCATGTACAGCTGTCCTGTGCTGTGCTGGGACACAGCTCCTGAGGGCAAGCTTGCACATGCATTGCAAAAAGGGGCCCAAGGCCAGGGACAGGATTCGCAAGCATTCAAGTTAATACACAATGGGGACCCCCTGACAGTAGAAAATTCTTAGGACCATGTCTGAGGTGAAAAGAAAATTAATTTAGTGGCTACAAGGAGAAAAAAAAAAAAACAACCAACCAAACCAACAAAAAAGCCCCAACACACCAAACCAGAACAGCTAAGACTTACCTTAAAATACCCTGAGCTGTCTATGGCATCCAAAGTTATTAATTTTTTTTTTTTTCCCCAGGATCTTAGATTTCAATCTTTTGTGTCTATGTACGCATTGAAAAGAAAGATATCTCTTCAGAAATTGTACCAGAAAGAACAAACACTGTTCTTTCCTCATATGGTTAAGCTGCCCTATTAATGTCAATTTTTAATTTTATCCTTTGGATTTCTCATTAGCTTTACAACATGTCTAGATTATTTAATTATTATGTTTCAGCTCATAGATGACATAAGATTTAAGAACTTTTGCTGGGCTTTAGCAAGTTGTCGCTATATTTTGCCTGAAGCTGCTTTTGTATAAAATAATCTTTCCATAGTTAACATTCAGGATACTCTGCAGACATCTTAAGAAGACTTAAATGCTAAATAACTGTCACATAGCAAGTCTTAGTATTATTGCACTAAATTACATTGCAAGCAGTGTGATAAACAACATCATAATACTTTGACACATTCATCATTAATTATAACTGAAATCTAATCTCAACTGGATTTCTTTCAGTAATTATAACCAGTAAAGCAAACATTAACATAACCGGGGAAGGGAGGGTGGAGGAAAGAAGTCTTCTGAAAGCATAGCTGATATATCAAAATACTGAATGGGCTGACAGTCTTGTTAGGTTTTTATACGGGGTTTTCCACATATATTAAGAGATTAAAAATCTGAAATACATTTGGAATTCATTATGTGAATAATCATTTTGACGGCAAAACTTTTCAGAGACCTACTGGTTGTGTCATTTTAAGGTGGCATATGACATTCCAGATTTCTGCTGTCTTACATAGAAGACTACAATTGAACTAGATTTTAAATCAGGGATCTTTCTGACCGCCAGAATACTATCTGGGTGGTAGTTCGGCCTTCATACTACTAAGCTTCCTGTATTTCCCTAAAAATTGTATAATGTGTTTTTGAATGTCAACTCCACGTACCTTTTCTCTCCAAATTCACATTTATTTTCCACTTGGGACCTTTATGCCGTTGGGGAGCTCCCATTCTGGTGGTGCAAACTCTTTTCCTTTGTGCTGGGAAACTGAGGTGTCTGGCAGCCAAGCTGTGGGCAGCAATGCTGTGTGCTGCTCCCCACTGTGCTGTGATGCACCACCACAGCACCCTATCGGCCCAGTCAGAGCTCATGGCAACTCAAGAAAGAATTTTTGCTGTCTTTGCTATCTTCCGAAGACTCTGTTTTAGCAAAGTACTTTATTGCTTGTGTAGTACTAAGCATACTTTGAAGTGTGCCTATACTTTCCTCTGTATATTCTGAATTCCCTGCGTGCAATACTACCTGCTTTCTATCATTTCCAGTGGTTAACAAGTCTGAAGAGAAAATATATGTATCTTGTCGACCATATGTACTATACTTAGAGCAATGTCACCTGGTTCTCCTGTCGGATATTTCTGCTCACACCAGATATCTTCACTGCCTATTGTTTTACGACCATCAGTTACCTGGCTGCATGTCCCTGAAATATCTATATGCTGTACCTGAAAAATCAAACTAGTGGAAGAGGAAATAGGTTCATTTCAGCCCTGGTTAGTCTTTGATTGTAAATGAACTATGAGAAAGTTTTTTCCATTGAGACTTTTACAGAAAACATACCTATTTTTCTATGGTGGCGGGTGCAATTTGGTGAAACTTCCGTGCAAACATTCTCTCTTATACTTACTGCTATGCTGTCTATAGCATTTGCAAAAACTCAATATATTTTTGTCCAGGAGGATTATAGAATCATTGAGAGCTGAATTTTGAAAGTGCTTCTATTCGTAAGAGGGAATAGATGACTTACGGTATTGGTGCATGTTGAGTTTTTGAAATGAGTGTTTTGTATTACAATGTGACTGTACAATTCTTCTTTCTTGATGATACTTTGTGTCTGGTATTACTGAGCCAAAGAGATTTCCTGTACTCCTAAGTGAAAAAAACATTAATGGAGATGGGTATTTCCATGTTTACTGTGTTAACATCATCTTATAAAATCATACAGCTGTCAAGATCACCTTTTACTTCTCTGATGATCAATCTAAATAAAATTATCAATTTATTCCTCACCACCTTCACCAGAGACCCTCCTTACAGAAGCATAGGGAACTAGTCAATACATCGTTCTCTTAGGCTGGTAGAATACACACACAAATTTATGAGAAAAAAAACACCTGCAGTAAGTGCATTTCTTTTGCTTTTGTCTCAGTAGTCTCTTATAGAACTGATGTTGAGCAAGGTGGTGTCACCCTAATTGCGTGTCAAATGGAACTGACTTGGTCACAGGATAATCATCAAGAGGGGTGACTCCAGGGTTTTCAGAGGTTCCCAAAGTAACAAACTTCTGAATTTATTTTATTTTCAAATGTAGTTTCAGAAAGTAAAAGGAGTTGCTATTTTGGCATTTTCTTTTTTTGGATTCTTGGGCAGGGGGCAAAAACCTTCTGTGTCATGTGATCAACCTATTCATGGTCAAAGACACCCACACTATATAATCCTTTCTTTATACTGATCTTGTATGCAGAATGAGTGGGATACCTTTGGGACAGGGGAAGGACGATATGTTTGTTTTGGTTTGTTCCTGCTTCTCATGTTGGGAAATGGTTCTATAATCTCATGGTTTGGATGTTCACAAACTTTTAATTTGCAGTGTATATTACCTTGTGGTCAGTTTGGTCATTTATCTGCATTTTGTCCTCTAGCTGTTTTTCCTTCCTGATTATTACCTACCTTTTCATCCTTAGATCTACCAAGCACTTCTGCTTACCTTTGAATTTCCATATTAAGTGAACTGAATACTTCCCTAAGATGACCTTTCCTTTTCTCTGTTCGTCATATACAGCATGCCACAGAAGTCTTATCAGACCTTTATTAATGGTGTTATTTTTCTATCTGTAAGTCCTAGAATGTTTTCCTGTTTGTCATCCTGATGGCTGATAGCTGATCTGATAGACTGGCAAATCTAATATTTTGGATGACAGTCCACCAGTTCATGGCAGAAGTTAATTTCAGTAATCCCTAAGTGCATAATAGGGCTTATGCATGATGATATGCTTATCATACATTGTAGCATATTACACATTTAATCTCGTTTCTGTTTTCAACATTATCTGTTTCTTAATGCACACGTTTTACAGCCCCTTCTCCTGCACTGACAGTCTCCAGACTTCACTTCAGCAGCCCATTTTATCTTCACATTCATACCTTATATGCCAGGGTCATTACTGAGACTACTAAAAGAGATACTCATCCCAAAGCCAGAGCCCGAAGAATTAAATGGGAAACCTTTTCCTAGCATAATAGTTCCCCTTTCAGCACAATTCCTTGGCCTACTGTAACACTCTTCTAATATTCTTCGTTCTATAATAGTTTTTCATATGACACTAGAGGTACTGTTTTACTGAAATCCAGATAAATTAGTTCTGCATTTCTTTTGCCTAGAAAAATAATGTGCTTTTAAAATGGCAGGCTCTCTGGGGCTGATTTTCCATTGGCACAATCCATGGTGCATTTGAACATGCTTTTATTTACTCATTTAATTGTGCTTTCAATCAGAACTTCTTTTCAGAATGTACATAACACTGAGTTCAAGCTAACAGATGTGTTTTTCCCTGGATTACTCTGTTTCCCTTTCTTCAGTAGAAATACTGTGTTTTCTGTTTTCCATTCCTGATTTGAAAAATTTGCTTACTGGCCTGTGTTATTTGGCTTAAGGAGTTTTTCATGCCAATTTCTTACAATTCTGGGACACAGTTCACCTATCTGCCCGTGTTCAACTACATTAAAACCTTTGAAGTGAGTTTCCGCACCAGTTGCAATAACTTCGGTTTTGATACTTTCCACACACTTTCAACCATGAGTCACCCTCTCCTGGCCTATGGTTTCCATCAGTCCTTCTTAAAATTTGAATCCGAGTACTCAGGTAGTTTTCAGACTTTTCCACCAGCTCTTTGCTTCTTGAATAACAATCATAATCCTTTTATTTTTATTTCTATTCCTTATTTTGTTAAATTTATGTGTTGTTATATATCCTTAATATTTTCCATTGTTTGTGTATAAAGACTAGTTTACTGTTCAGTCTGATTTGTTTTGTCAGGGCTCAGCTCCTGGGAATTCTCACTTTATCCCTGTGCTTTCTGTCTTTCCAACCGTATCTTCCCTCCCTGAGCAGCACTTTTTCTGATTTCATATCATCATCAACAAGAAGTGCTAAAATTACACATAAGAGGTCTTTTTTAGTGCAGGTTCTTGCTGGAGGCTTTCTCTAAAAGTTAATTTTCTTTATTTCTTTCATACTTTTGGGATGCAAATTCCATGTATTTTTTAACCTCAACTTCAAGTAATTTTAAGTCTCCTCCTTATCTAAGTATTTGATGATTTCAGTTCAGCTTTCCTAGACAAGTCATTAATGTCTCATTTTGCCCCAGTCACATTCAAAATATCATTTGAGGTTGCTTATCCATCTGTGACATGCAAACTTGTAATTCCTTTGACCAAGGTTTCTGTCAGTCAAAGCCTCCCATTGTGTATTGTATAACTGTTTGTAAAAGCCATTTTTCAGGTAATTATTTTATTTGTAGCAGGTTTTGGTTGGGTTTGGCTCTGATATTAAGCAATAATTGAACCTGACCATTTCTGTTATCTTGGTTTTGCTTGAAGAAAAGTTAAGGTTATATTTATTTCTGTGAGAGTGATAGAAAAGTATCTGTTGGACCCAAAAACTTTTTCTTTCCTACATAGCTACATAGCCTATAGCAGAATCTCAGCAACTAGTCCTTCTTGTTTTGAACATCTCACCGAAGGCATTTCAATTCAACATGTTTCTGTTTTCTTCACCACTCTCTCTCCTACATTTATGTGTTTTCTTCAGCACAATTTCTGTTTGTGGTTGTTTTCTCCCACATACTAATAAGGTAGTGTCCTAGAGTGGCTCTAATCCCTCCATCTTGTAGCCCACGTACTTTGTCTTAGCATATAAACATCTCTGCTTTTTTCACCCACTCATTACCCTGTTTTCTCTTTGGGTGATAGCTGGGATGATATTGCTTACATAACAAATGCTTCTATGAATATTAAGTTTTTTGTTTCTCTATTGATGCATGCACTCCTAACCCTCTGCTGTTCCTTTACCCTGTTGTTTCCTCAGCTACATGACTCATGCTCTTTTCTGTCAAAGCCAGGGACAGGAGTCATCTCCCTGTGCTCCCTACTTCAAGCATCAGCATTACCGAATAATATGCCAGAATTTTCCTGACTTCTAGAAGGAATTGTTAGTTGAGATGATCCTTTCTTCTGGATTAGGATGACTGGAAGACCTCCAAAACTTCCTCCAGTTACTGACCTTATCAATGCAGGTCCAGGATGCCTTTGATTATATGAGCACATGAAATTTCTGGGGTCTCCATCACTGCGCTCCTGTTGAAGAGGAGAGGCAGTTGTATGGAAAGGGGTTTTGGCTTTCTGCAGTTTAAGGTGCAAACTACTTAAAACAGTGAGAAATTAGGAGTACTTGCTAATTCAGTGTCACTGCTGTGAATTAATTTTTCTGGAAATTTGGTAGCTCCCAATATCCAGTCCATGCTTGGAAAATCGGTTAGAGTTGGTCCTTGGAAAGAAAAGCTGTGTACTTCTTCAACTTCCCTGTCTTCATCAATGAGGTACTATCTGTATCATGAAGTATTAGCAAGCCTCACAACAATGCTGAAAAATAAATAAAATTTAAAAAAAAATTGGAAGAAATCTGCATATTATAGTCCCAAAGTGGAAAAATAGCTTGGTGGATCTTGCAGTAAACCAAGTCATTAACAAGATGCACCTGATTTGGTGTAGCAGAGCTTACTATACAATTTTTTTTTTCCAAGCAGGAGAGAGGTGCAGGAGCAGTAAGGATTTTTCCTTGTGAAAGTCGTAGTTGGTTGTATCCCCTAGGCATAAAAAGGCTACTCATATACCTTAGAATGTTTTATTAGCTGAAGTCTTCCTTGTATTTGTCTTGTCCCATTCTTCTTTGATGATTTTACTATTATCACAAAGGTCTCAACATGCAAACTAGCTAATAAGACCTTATTCTGAACCTAAGTTGTTTCATAGCAGTAATTTAATAATGCCAGTTCTGTCAAGCTGCCAGCCTTTCTGAATACATAGTGTTGTTTCTACATATATCATAAATTAAACTGAATTTAGCTGCTTAGTACTCACTTGTTACTTCTTGTAGCTGGTGTATGCCACCAACTACAATAGTTTCACATCCATGCATGTTCACATCCGAAGTAAAAAACAAAAACACTGATAACATTTCATTCTTGCTGACACCTATGAAATATTCATCATATGCATGAAAGCTTCTGAAATCCACTTAACGCTCATTCCATTTTATAAAAATGAAAATTTTTTCCTGCTTGTATTTTATCTGAGTTAATCCAGCATTGCCAAGTCCACCACTAAACCATGTCACTCAGTGCCACATATACATCTTTTAAATACCAGGGATGGTGACTCCACCACTTCCCTGAGCAGCCTGTGCTGAAGTTTGACAACCCATTCCGTGAAAAGACTTTTCCTGATATCCGATACAAACTTCCTATGGTGCAACTTGAGGCTGTTTCCTCTTGTCCTATCGCTTGTTACTTGGGAGAAGAGACTGACCCCTACCTGGCCACAACCTCTGTTCAGATAAGTTGTAAAGAGCAATATGGTTCCACCAAAACCTCCTTTTCTCCAGGTTAAACAATCTCAGCTCACTCCCTGTTCCGCGGGGTGGCTTTCCAGCCACTCTGCCCCCAGCCTGTGGTGCTGCCCGGGTTTTTTGTGACCCAAGCACAAGACTCGGTGCTTCACCCTGTTAGATCTCATACAGTTGGCCTGTCCAGATCCCTTACATTCAGGAGCACACTTTGGGCCTCTTTCTTACTGACAGTAACAACATTTGAAGTTCTTTAAGTTAGTTTTTGGGTTGCCATGAAAGAAGAGCACATCTTCCCCAAACGGTGGCTCAACACAGAGTAGTTTAACATGACGGTCCTAATTCACAGCTCCCAATGCATTCTGCTAACCGTGGGTATACATTGCCTCTGAAAATTATGTCTGGAAAGAATTTTTTTGCTAGAGAAAGAAGCTTTTTGGATGACATCAGAGAAGTCTTTTTACACACGTACACACACTCCCCCCATACCCACATAAACATACACACACACACAGAGGAAATAAACTGCTCAGAAGTCTTGCTGAATTCACTTTTATCTGTAGCAGAAATAAAGTTTATCCATTGCGGAAATCCTTTCTTCGAGGCACAGACCTTTGTATAGGATGGAGCCCACCCGTTGGAAAGCACTCATAGGGATTTTTCTCCATTATCTGAGGATAAGTTACTGCTAACCTTATCTGATGTCACTGATCTGGCTTGCCTCACTGGCACACACGATTAGACAGTGGTATTTTTAGGTGTAGGTTTTTAAGACTGAATTCGTGTTCAAGTGGATCTTTTTTTGTCTGCCAATTTTTAAACTGACATTTCACTTTAAATTTCTAGCAGTTAATTACAAAGTTATTGTTTATCCCCATATGTACCTGTTTAAGGATGAAAGATTACATCTCAATCTTCATGAGGAAATAAACATATCTGTTTATACTGAACACAGAAAAATGATTACAGCTGGTCAGATTCTTGCCTATGAAAAATTTACTTCCAGAATGTCTTTCATCCTTTCCTTCCTCCTAAGGAGAAAATCAAAGAAAGGGCTTTGAATTTTTATTAATGATTCATTACTCATAGCTGATCAGTGAACAGTTTATGCAAATACACTTTGCAAATTGCTCACTTTAACTATAACTTGGGGTTATATCTGGTTATTACCTTCCCGTGGGAAGCAGAGGTGTGAACATTTGGATTATTGATATATAATCATGGGAGTATAATGCCTCTCAAATGTTGAATACTCAGACAGATACAGAAATCACTTGCAATACACTTGCTCACACTGAATTGCACCTTAATGGGGCTCTTGTTGACATTAATAAGTTACAAGTTAAGATGAATGAGTATAAATTGCAAGCTAACTAGCTGATAGTTGAACATATTATTCCTTGAGAGTAGTTAACCAGCAGGCCTCATGTTCCTAAAGATTTACATTTAATATATCTCAAAGAAATATCCCTTTGTATGATGGAATTTAAAAGAGAAAGATTATTTTTGTTTCACCCCCTCTGCCATAGCAATACACTGAAAATATATTGGCCCGTTTTGTGAATTTGGAAGGGAACTTTTGGCCTGTTACATGCACTGCATTGGTTGTTTTGTGACCAATGACTTCTAGTGGGGAAAAAAAGGTAGTTTTGTTATTATTTTACTTTGGAGGATCCTTGTAGAGGTTGGCAGGGGGAGTATGTTATCCCTGAGATGTAATTTATTCATTGTTTCAGAGCTCTGAGGATCTGATAGTCAACAAAATCACAATGTGTCAATCAGACCAATTTGAGTAACAGGCTTAAGGACTGCTAATCTTTTCAGCGCAAATGGGGAAGATTTTTCTAGGTATGTATACTGAGCAAATCTACCGTCTAGGAGTTCATCAAGTTGTACAAAAGGGAGAGATGCACAGAGACATTTGAGAAATAAAAATGGATTGATTTCTTAATTCAATTTTCTCCTCCACAAGTGGCTGGTTTTAGGGCAGTGGATCTCCTTTCGTTGTATGAGAAACAATCACGGTTCATGACTGTGTAATGTGCCACTAACAGAGGTAAAAAGGAGTTGCTGAAGTGGTGAGAGTAGGTGTCTTATTCAGGGTCTAACATTTATTACTGCCCTCCTACCATTTAAATTCTTGGCTTAGTGTAGTATGCTCCTGTGGAGGCAATTACAGAAATGTTATATTATTATGAAAGAATAGTTTAATGGTAGCATATGTGTCTGTTACAACAGGCTGTCTCCTAATTTTATTTACTTGCTTCAATGGCTTTCCCTGTGTGAAACAAAGATTTAGTCAAAATGGAATGTGTACCTGAGGTTAGTCATCTGTGGATCATATCATGTTCCAAAGATTTTACTAGTAGAGGATCAAAAAGCCCACAGACAAATGCTTGATCTTGGGGGAGATGCTGCCTTAAAGTTCAGCTGTTGGTGTTAATGTAACCAGGGTTTCCCCTGGTTAAGAAAGTGACTAGTTCGGTGAACTGGCTAATTGCTAAAAAATGAAGAGTATCACCTGTGGGAGACAAAGCCAGACAAAGGGAATCATGTCCTCCGGAGACATACAGACACCCTGGAAAAGTACCTGAGAACTTTGTCTCAGAAGCAGTTGATAACAGTTCTAAAGAGCAGAGCAGGGCCCTAAAGGTTTTGCAGCCTAGTAATGATATATTTTGAGTTAAAGAAAAGCAAAACAAATAAAGCTCCTTCTGCAAATGTTGGGTTTTGATGTTGGAAAGCAGTGAGACCAATTAAAATCTGTTCCCCTGCTAATATCAGAGATGGCAATTACTTAGCTAAGAACATGAATATGATTGAGAACCGTCTGTTCCTACAGCCATGAGCTTGATACTGTATACTCTTGGTGCTATTGTAATTCCAGAAAATGTCACTTTAGAATAAATACGAAAACGTGTAAAATGTAAAAATTGAATTTGCCAGGACAGATGTTTCATGTGGTGGTGATACGGAATATCTCTAAGAGCTGAAAAATGGGATCTGAATTAACTACTTTTAAATGCATACCAAGAACCTCTCTGTATTGTACTTTTTAATTAGATGAAAATAAATGAATTAAAAAGATGAAAGGAACTCATGTAACATCTCACTTCAAAGGGCAGCTCCACTCTTGAGGAGTGTTTAAAAAAAAAGAAAAAAAGAAAAAGAAAAGCAGCTTATTCAAGAAATATGCATTCTCTGTGGATTTGGTTTCTCTTTTACCTGCTTTATAAACTCAGGAATGACTTCTGTTCATTTGACCTAAATGGAGTCATTACCCTGGTGTAAGGGAGAGTGGCAGCTGGCTGACAGTGATGTTCCCCCCACGCTCCTTCGCTGCACTTTGCATTGACTCAGCAATGCTCTCAAATGAGCAGGATTATTTTTGACCTTGTCTTGGGATTTTTATCAAAATTTCAGTGCTCTGGCCTGTGTTCTGGATAGAAATTGCACATGTAGAAATTTTCCTTAGCTGCTTCCCAAGTTGAGAACCAGAACACCAGTTACCTCAAGTGTATACATATCAGTGCGTGCAGCCTGGGAAACAGACGGGAGGAACCGGAGCTCCATTCCTAGTCAGAAAGTTATGATATCATAGGAGTAACTTAAATATGGTGGGACAACTGGCCTGAGTGGAGAATTGCAATAGATAGTTAAAGACTCTTTTGTAAAGACAGGTGGGGAAGAAGAGGAGGAGGAGTCACACTCAAGTTAAAGGCAACCTTCAATGTACAGAAGTCGAGTAGAGTGATTATGGAAGCCATATCTAATGCCTCTGGCTTAAGATCACAGGGGTCATCTCAAAGGAGGATCTTGTAGGAGGCATCTGCTACTGACCTCCAAACCAAGACAGTAAGGCCAGCAAGGCAATATTGGGGTCACCTAAGCAAGCTTCAAATCACCAAGAACAGTGTTCTTATGGGTGACTTCAACCACTCAAACATTTATTGGAAGAACAAACAATAGCTAACATATCATCTTTCAAGTTTCAGAAATGTGTGGAGAGCTGCTTCCTTATACATGTGTTAGCTATGCCAGCCAGGAAAGAGGCACTGCTGGATTTGCTACACTCAAACCAAGAAAAGTTGCTTTTGTTTATATCTTGGTTAGCGATGGCCTTGGCTGCAGTGATCACAATATTGTGGAGTTTAGGATCCTGATGAGCATGATGAACGTGACTAGCAAGAAAAAGGGTTTAGATTTTAGAAGGGAAACCCTATCACCATATTCCAGTATTTAAAGGCTAGAAAGAAGATGAAACTCTCTTTTTTACTGGGAGTCACCTGGGAAATACAGGGGGTAATGGGTACAAGTTATTCCTGAGGAAATTCTGACTGGACATTCCCAGTGAAAACAATCAGCCACTGGAATAATCTCCTCAGGGAAGTGGCAGATTCCCCAACATAGCACACTTTTAAGATTCAGCTGCACAAGATGTTGTGCCATCTTGTCATGATGTGCCATCTTGTCTAGACAATGCTTTTGCCGAGAAAGGTTGGACCAGATGATTCTTGAGGTTCCCTCAAGAACCTGTTATTCTCTGAATCTGTGATTCTATGCACAGATAGAATGTCTCTATGTCTAGATTTACTTAATCTGGACAAATGACTTGAAAAAAAACCACCCAGAACCAAAAAAAACCCTCAAACCACTCAATCACTCATCTGCCTGCTAAACAAGTCAGCATTCCCAATCCAGCAGCAGATGCTTCTACACAAAATACCTAAAAGCCATTCCTTGTATACTCTTTATATGCAGAATAGCTTTTATTATGCAAGATATTTCATCACCTCAGGTTGATTGGTCTGGAGGGAATTTCTCGACTCTTAATTCAGTGCTGTCCAACTCCAGGGTAATATTTTTGCCTTCCACCAAATTTTCCTCTAAGTCCTCTTTTCAAACATGAAGGGGTTTTTTAGCCCTTCAGCACTTTATTTCCAATCACATCTGTCCGTGCCAGAATTCTTGTCATCATATTTCTGTGTAAAGGTGACCTGGCTAAGGGCAGGATGAATTGAAACTGCCCAAGATGTCGCAGTTCCCTTCTGTGTTTCAGTTGCCCTGAAGAGTGGGATGGTGACTTTAGAAAATAGCATTTGTATGCAGAAGTATAACACAAAAGTGTCACAAGAACCAGTTGAATAAAGATTCAAAGAAAAACTGGCTCTTCTCCATCCCTAGGAAGATCCTAAAGGCAGGACTGCTCACTGCAAAGCAATGGTTTTCTCTTGTGACTCAAAAATTTTTGCTTCTAGAAGCAGAGTTTGTGTGTAACTTGGAAAGGGAGAACAGCTCATCAGCTTCGTAACTCCTGGATGGATTTTAGGCAGGCTGCTCTGTTCTTTGTTATGTCACAAGTGGCTTAGCCAGTTTGTCAGATAGCAATTGGATGTGAAATGCTATTAGCACTTCACAAACACAATCAGCTAAGCAACTGAGCTCATCCCAGATGTGATTAAGTGAGATCAATTATAATAAGAACTAGATAAGAGAGGTAAGCTTCTTGTTTCTTGGGTTGGTATTCTGCAGTATTAGCCTTTGTAAGTATCATTTATACATCATCAGCTGCAAAATCTTGATTACTTCAGGAAGTGGCTTCTAGACCAGCATTCAAATGAACTTCATCCTGAACTGATTATTCTAACACTGCAACTGCCACTGAGTGTGGAAATAGTTTATTTGAAGCATCAATTGCACCAAACAGAAAAGTAGCCATTGAAGCCAATGTTTTCCAATTCAAGGAGCTTGTTTCCTCTCAATCTTAAATACTGTTAAATATTCTGAGAGAGAGCTCTTTGTGTCCCAAGAAGGAAACAGCTGCCCATCATAGCATCATGTTTTGCCATGACACTATTGCTGTTGTGCTTTAGGCTTAATTTGCTAAATACCAGAAATTATATATGATTCCTGAAAATCTTGACATGAAGTTGCACACCAAGTGTTCACAAAATCTGAAGAATATATGTGAGAGTCAAGTGCACCAGAAGTAGTGTAAATATACGTTTTATAGCAATACCAAAATATTCATGCTTATTCATGCTTATCCTTGTATCAGTCCACCATTTTTCTCTTTTCACTTGGTTTATAGTTATTTGCTGCCTCTATCTTCTTCCATTACAGCTTAACATATTATCATATATACACAATATTCTGCATTTTTCTTTTGTGTGGACCTTTACCAAATATTTTTGGAAGGTTAATATGTCCTTCACCTAATGGTGTCACTTGCAGTGTTTAAAATATTGGGTAACTATAGAAAAATAAAATAGGAAATAAAAAAATTATGATAAAAACGAGAGCTATTATGTTATTCTATTGATGTTTATTTTATTAAAGAAAAGCATTTGATATCTGACATTTTTAAACTTTGAGCCTTTTCACAATACATACTTAATTGTGGCACCGAAAGCTTTTAACCTGCATTATGAAAAATTATGCACACAGGGAAAAAAGGTAATCCCCTATTTTGTGGTCTAAAACATGTATGTAAAGTATTTTTGCCCAAGAGTGCATGTCTTATGTTCCACCTTGTCCGCTAATTCTTCAATGTAGACATCATCTGACCTTTCTGAGAAAGATCCAAAGAACACCGGTTCCCTGTGGAGGTCTTGTCCTCATGGTCGGAGTTTAATTTTAAACTTGGACCATGAGATTTGGGGTGGGTTTGTTTCCGGCATTAAGTGTTACGGTTTTGGACATAGCTCCTTCCTCAGAGACTTGCTGTGACCCCAGGTTCAGCCTTGCAAAGTATCGAGTTCTGTACAATTCTTCAGTTGCTTTATTCTGCATTCTTCTTTGTGGTGAAGCAAAATGAATGATCACTCCTTAAAACTTCTTGTGGACTGCAGTGCACACACAGCCTAACTGAAACATAAATTGTCCTTCTCTGGTGTCCCTTCTGGTCCCTTGAATGCTTTTGTGCGTCAATCCCCGAATACATTCTCACCTTGGAGCTTCACCTTCTCCTCTTGGACTGTGGAAATGGCTGCAGTAGTTCATAAAATCTAGTGGTTTTGTTTCTGTTTGATGTTTCCTTTAAAAGATGAAGGTAGAGGATGCACCTCTCCCCCCATCCTTTTATAGTGCTCTTGTTACAGGTCAGTTAAAAATTAATTTCCAGGAGAAGCACACACAGGGGGAGATTTGTTAGTGATCTCTTTGGTTTCTCTTTGCACCAGATTACTGGAGCCTTCTAACTCAATTGCACTAGGTGCAATTACATTAAGGGTAGAGGAATGGACACAAGTCTCCACCTGTCTTCTCACCTATTCCCTAAATTCTCAGAAGGTAACTTAGGACCTTGTGACATTAGCTCATGACACATAACTGTTAACCACTACTTTAATGTAGGTTAGTACATAGTTACTCTATGTAGGAGAAAACTATACCTTTCTATGTGCAAGCAATTGTTTATGTGAGCCTCTATTACTTTGAAGAACATATTTTCACTTCACAGGACACTACAAGACTGGGGGATGAATCCCTAAGGGAAGAGTTCCCACTCCACAAGTCAGATTCACTGAATATAAAAATAGTAACTCTTAAAATAGATTTAAAATCTGTACCCTAGCTGCATGTTGTATTTACTGTGCTCATTTGTTCCATTTTTTAGGTTTGAAGATGGTACAGTCTCTTTTCTTGATATCATTGCTCTGAAACATGGATTTGATGTTCTGGAAAAACTCACAGGTCAGTTAATATAACTCTAATACTGAAGACTGAAGTTGCGGATTTATGCTCAGGTCATAGGTCTGATTATATTTCTTATGGCTCCAGCTTAATTTTCCTTTCTAGTTTTACTGTCCACGTTCATTTGTGAAAATGAGACTTCAGTGTAACTGGTTTATTCACATACTCCCTATTGGATTATTCCAGCCTGGTTTGAAAGAAAAAAAAAGGGTCCAGACTGTTCTGGATATGCAAGACTTGAGTACATGAAGCGCTTCTCATCTGCCTCACACTAACAAAGATGCAATGGGAAAGTAACACTAGAAAGTAGCTGAGGGACTTACACTGTTTGAGTCAACCTTTGAAGCCCTTGACGTGGAGCTAACACTAAAGTCCCAAATAAAATTTCAAGCTGATGTTCTGGCCAGAACCTGTATGTGAATGATGAGACTCGTGTGCTGTGTTTACTTCAGGATAGACTGCTGCTTGTTTGGCTCAGCACCCCAAAAGCACAGTCTCTCTTGTGTTTGCTGCCATGGGTCAGGGATTCTCCTGAAAAGGGCAGGAGATGACACCTGGCCAGGGAAGGCTGCACCACTGGCTGTGCAGCAGGCTTGCACCATGGCATGTTTCCACATGTGGAATTAACAAAGGATGTTCTTGAAATGGGTTTCTTGATCAGGTATGTGCACACTTAATGTGTAATGTCTGAACCTCCCTTCTCCAGTGCACTGTTCGATTTCCTATATAAAGTCATAAAGTGCATCATGATGTAAAAGAGGCCTGAGTCCAGAGAGACATTGGCTATGTACTTTTCAGGTTAGTGCAATTTCAGCTAGTGTCTGTGGAGGTTTATTGTCATGATTAATCTGAAGGATTCTAGTTTCTTCTTCCTCCCAGTGCAAGGCTTCTGTAAGGAGTATTCTGTTAGATGCTTCAGGTTTGTTCATGTGGAAATCAATAGCAGTTTTCATCCACATCAATAGCCTGACTAAGCCCAACAAGTAAGGATGTTTTACTTTATGTTGCTCTACATGGAGACCAGGGATCAGTAACCAGCCTCTAGTAAATGTTCTTGTAGTACAGAATGCTTCTCAAAAATGTGCAATCTTAAACGAACATGTTCTCTTGTAAAGAGGGCTTTGGTTTAATGTGTAGGAGCATTGCCTGCCATGAATGTGAGATTTGACGATAGCACCTCCTCTGTTGCATTTCTCATCCATCTTAACCTGCTATTGGTACCGATTTTAGCTAAACAATTGACAAATCTCTTAATACTAGACTGAGGGGAACACTCAGCCCTGAACCTGAATAAAGTGGGTACCAGTGGATGACAGGGTAGAAGAGATGCATGAAAAAATAGCATGTTGAGATCTGTCAGTTGTCAAAAATATGAATTGGCTTCGAATTTTCATATTTAAAATCCTTTCATTAAAAATGTAAATCAAAAATTTAAGAATATTTATATTTTCAATTAAAAAATTTATTTTTTCCACACTGCTAAAATATAGGAAGATAAAGAAAGATGAGAAAACATAGACCAAAGGAGCAAACAAAAAGAAACCTATATGGAGAAGAAAATTGAAAAATTAAATTAAAAATGGTTTTGACAAATACTGTAGTTTTAAAACGTCAGCACTGCTGGTGTAGTCTGGGTACTTTAATGGTCTCTAGTCAAATTCTGGAGTGCCTCACTGAAAAACAAAAGTGCCAGCACTGCCACTTTACAGATACAAGAGACCAGAGAAATCCATAGTGGAAGAAAAAACGGAATTCTCTAAAAGAGTTTTTAATCACCACATGATCCAAGAATTTTCCACAAAGTTGGGCTAGTCCTAGACCATTATACATGGCCAAAGACGAATTAAGCTTGTGTTCCAGATAAATAAGAACGTTCAACATCCTCATGCTAAAACTTTTGTGATTATGCTTTTGTGTATGTGTGTGTAAGTAGAAAAATTTCCATGTGATGTGTTTTTGTTAAGTAGATTTTAATCATACAGAAGGGAAATGAAACAAGCCACTCAAAGGTGATAGTAGAACGTGGCACAACTACGGTCGTGTTCGGGTTTTTCCATCATAAAATGCATTTTGTGTGGCCACGTTTCAAAGCTAATGTGAAGGGTGGCTCAGCCCTGTCAGGTCTCTTGGCCCTTCTGTGCTGGCTGTGAGACCAAGGCTGTGGGAGCCTTGCTCTTCAATTTATGTAGGCATTGAATATATCTGTGCCTGGCACAACTGATGCAACAAGGGATTCGGGGCTTTGCAGTTGCCATTTTTCTCTCACCATCCTTTTCTCCCCCGAACATCATTGCCAACATGGAGTTTCGCAGGTTATTTAATTTCTGTCAAAAGCACAGCATTCCTTTTCAACAGAGATTATTAGCATTTGGGTGTATACAACAAAGCCATTGCATGCTGTAGAAGCACTTCGTAATCCAGAAGGACTGCAGATTTGTTTTAAGCCTCTTTATGCATATTTCTCCCACTTCAACTGTCAGAGTTTTCAGTGGCAAAATGCACTGTCAAATGTGAATCACTTTTGAATCTCACTTTGCTGTAGCTACTGGAGCACTTGCTTTGCACTCCCTAAACACAAACGATTCTCATTCTGGGCTGGAAATAGCCTGGAGTAGAAACAAGAAAAAAACCAAAGTATTGTTGTTATTAATCATGTCCTAATGTGTAATGAAAGCACTGCTGAAGTTCTTTGGGGATGTGCTGTAGCTGGATTATTCTGGTGTAATTACTGAAGATGGGGAGGGAAATCACTGACGGAAGGTAATTCAGAGTTTCAGTGTTAGTCAGTGTTGTGAAACGTACAGATCACTTTCTGACTCTGTTATCATCTGAATAAACCCTTGACCTGTCTCAGCTTCCATTTAGTACAAGGCATTTTTCCTGCCAGAATTGCGTAATGATGTGCACGTGTATTTAAACCATTCCCAGAGGTCTTACATCTGTATGATTTTTAAACTTATGGTTTATGGTATGTATTTTTATTAGTAAATTTTCATCTCCTTTAAAAATGAAAGTAAGGCACATCATTTGCACTTTATTGTTATAAGGTTTACTTTGATCATAATATCTGTTCAGGAAACATTAATTCACTTCAGAAGAAAATATAATATATATGGGAAGAAATTTTAAAATGCAGATTAAGTCTCCTAAGGATGATGAATTGAAAGTTGTTTTTAAATTCACCAGATGCTTGACTGGTTGTTGGAGAGTAAAGGTTATACTGGCTTTCATAAAGACAGTTGTACCACAAAACAGCCAAACCAAAATGTGGTGCAGGATGTTAAATGGTGATGCTAAATTAGCTTTTAAACTTGGTCTTTGTGATAGCATAGGGTTAAAAT
>VZRV01004952.1:0-18339 GCA_013398115.1 Falcunculus frontatus | reverse complement strand
GGCATGAGCTGGTGGGATGAGGGGATGGATTCTCCATTGATTTATGTCCACAGCAAAGCACAGGGGCAATCTTCTTCAAATCAGATGTCACACTCTGAGGGGAAGTTGGGTGAAGTTCTTCCAGCTTGACTGACCATCTTTCATTCGTACTGAATTTCAGAACTAGGTTCACTTGCCCACACGTAGGCAGCTGGAACCATTTTAGATGCCTCAGCAAGTACCCCGCTTGACTTCCAGTGCCAGAAACATACAAAACTACAATTAGCCCTGTGTCATCTTAGTCAACCTCATGCCAATAACTCAGATGTCGTTGGGCTCCTCCGGCAGCAGAAGAGCCTCCCAGTTTAGAAAGGATAGGTAATCACATAAGAAGACAGAAACCCTACTTAAGTGATCTTTCATACAGCTGCAATTCCACATTTTTTATATTGGATGCATTAGACAGCATTCACCATTTCTGAAAGCTAAAATATAAACAGATTTGCCAAAAAAAAATTTATTAGATTGGCTAAAGTCTTAAAACTTCTAGGAAATAAACCTATTTATGAGCAGTTTAGAAGCAGAGTGGGGTGTTCATCTCCTAAAGCCTTGGAAAGAAAAGTATTCAGAAAGAAGAGTAGAGAAGAGGACCAGAAATACCAGTCATGTCTCAGCAGTTTGTGGAAAAATAATGTATCGAACTAAAAAGGTGGTGTATTTCCTTCTTTTAAAGGATGCTATTACCCTATAAAGTGCAATATTTTGTATGGCCTGGCAGGGAAGACTACTCCTAAAATCTACAAACCTGTAATGAACGAGACAATTCCCCATGCACTGAAATTTTGGATGTCTGTGGCAGTGAAGTGATAATGGATGTAACCAATATTTGGAATACACTGAATAACTGAAATGAATGCAGAACAGGTTGTTGCTGCCCATTGACAACTTAGTTATAATTTAAGCAACTGGACAGGGATGAAGAGCAGGAGTGGAACTCAAGACCCCCTCTCCATTCAGGGAAAATGTACCCAGTTTTGGAGCAATACTGGGCAACACAAAATACATTTACCACAGGCTTCTTTCTCACCATCTGAAGAATGAAATGAATGGCATTTTCATGATCTCAGCTGTTGCCTTGGGATGTATCAGAGACAGGATCTAAGAGAAAGGCTAAAATTGTTTGGGTTATTTAAAAGAGACTGGTATTACTGATTTCCAGCTAGTTAGAGCTAAAAAAGACAGAGTCATAGCTTGACATGTGATTTTTTTAGGAGTTAATATTTTCTCTTGAAAGTCTGTAATTCTGCAATAACAGTTACTTTGAGCTGAACTAAAACTACAAGTCAGTCCTAGTGGCCAGAGCTATGAATATATTACTAGCACTGACATTCTGGCTATCTGTTATCACCCATACCAGCAGTGTAGTGGGCATGTGAACTGACCAGCACTAGGGAGGGCATGTGAACTCACCCTCACTTGCACAGTAGCAACCCTTGACTGTGCTGTTCCACCATTGTGCTGGACACAAACATGGCATCCAGTGTTTTCAAACAGATTGATTTTAAAGGTAGATATCCAAAATCCTTATCTAGACAGATCAATTATTCCATTCTGAGTGGTTTGCCATTGACTGTTTTTATTCTAACTAGGAAATCAGACTGCTTTTACCAGACTGCCAAAATACAAGGCTAGATGTTCAGTGTCAAATACTTGGGTACCAAGACTTTGGCTTCTGCAAGTCTGATTGCTCTCTATGCAAGTAAGTAGCTTTACCTCTTTTTGTAATTTCATGTAAGCGTTAGGAAGCACAAGGAAAATGAAGGTGCAAAGTTCATGTTTAAAAGGCTAAATGACTAGCATGTCTATCTTGATAGCTGTTTAAAATCAAGTATAAATACTTTACTATCCAGTGTTCCTATCTGCATTAGTATATTTGTGTTCAAATGTAAGTATCTGCATTTTTAAATACACATGTTCTCTCATCTTGTACAAGTGCTGGAAATGTTCCCATACCTTGCAGAGGAATACAGGATGTGGGTGGCAATTTTCTCCAAACATTTTATCAGGCAATTTTCAGACAGCTTGGATTATGGATTTTCTTTCCTTGCTAAAGAAGAACAACAATAGTGCTATTAAAGCTATTAAAAGATAATAGCTGATACCTACAGAGCTAGAGAGGGCTGGGAAAGTGGGAGAAAAATAACTCCGGTTTAAGCAACTGGGACTCATCCTGTAATATGCTGAGCTACCCCAGCTCTTTTTTGGGTAGTGGACAGAGCCCATACCGGCTGCAGTCAGTGAGCATGAATTTCAGCTCTTGGTACCTGATCACTAAGACATGGCTGGCTGCAGCACATCTAGGGAATGGTCCTGCATCAGTGCTCTCAGAAACCCAGACCTGATCTATTCAAAGAAAGTAGGGGAGACCTGTTGGATGCACACAGGTTGGAGATGGCTGTCCCCACTGAGCCACATCCCTGTAAGGATGGATACGGCTCGGCTGTCTGCATCACCTGAGACCATGCTGTGCTACCCCAAGCAGCCTCTGCATGAACTCCTACATCTGCATGGAACAAGGGCACAGCACAGTTTCTTTTAGTTTCTGGTTCTTCACAACATTCCCTCACATCGATCTACTGCTGGTAGTTAAAATACAGATCAAAATTATTCACCCATTACCAAAACTAAAGTAGTCATGATTGTACAAGAAAATAATGAGAAGAACTGGATCCTGATCCCCTAGACCTCTGGCCTAAGCAACAAGTGGTCCTATTTGTAACATATTCTAGTAGCTGTTCATTAATATAGATATAGAAGATACCTGGTTATCATATGTATTAGCCATGAGTGAAGAAACCACAAATTCGCCCGTAAGGCTGGTATGAAAGAAACTACCATCTTTGGTATTTTATAATAAAGAAATTATTGAAGAGGTGAAAGTAGTTTCTTGAATTTGATTACTAAAATTAGAGCATCACAGGTCTGACAAAGTGGGGGCATAGAGTGAGAATACTGACCATAGACAGAACTTGATCAAGAGGGAAAGGAAAAAGTCCTGCTGCATTTTTGAGCTAATAAAGCCCTTACACCCTTCAGAAATAGCTTCTACATATCTTCTCAACTTCTGCAGTGAAAACTTGGAGCTTAGTGCAGTGTCTTGCAAAAAGGCATCTGCCAGTCTTTTGAGATGACCAAGGTGCTCCTCTTGGTTCAGAGGGTCTCTGAAGTCTTGGGTCTCTGTCACACCCAGAGCTATGCATCCTCAGGCACACCAAAGGCCAGTCACTAGATGCCAAAATATGGTAACTGAGTGTAGCCCTAAGATTGGACCTGGCAGATCCTTCTTCCAGCTCTGCTACAAATTTCCTCTGGGACTTGGGTTAAACTCCTAAGTTAATTCCTGTAAAGAGATTCAATTTCAATTAACTTCAGTGGGAACACTGATTGTTAAAAAACTGGATTCAGCTAGCCCAATTTAGATACCTTCTCTGTGCCTTCAGTTTAGATGCCTAGTGAATAAGTTCTCCAGAAATCCAGGCAGACAGGATCTTCCTTTGAAGACATCTCACCACTGACTGTATGGCAAATATCAGATCTTTTTTTAGGGTAACTGTTTTGCTTTGGTATTTAAAATGCAGCACATTAGATGTCTGCAGTTAGACTGGATTTGATAGTTTAGATATGTGGATGTGAACTGTATAATTTAAGTTTAAAAAACCCCAAGATGCACAGACTTTGTGGTTAACTTGTACATGCATTTCTGAGTAGGCTGAGCATGACTGTGGAAGCTGTATGCCCCAAATGTCCATTTCAGCAAACACACCATTTTGGTAGTACACACACCCAGATTACAGGAAAAAGGGCAGTGAGTGGAATTTATGGCAGACCATTGAAGCTGTTGGCATTAAATTACACAATGTATTTAACTGATAAGATAATATTCACATGACCTAATTGCAAGATAAACCAATGTTTAGAAAATGCATAGCTCTGAAGATGGAAAGTGAGCTATTAACTGAAAATTGTTACTGTAATTTAAAAGCACCATCTGTGTTCATCAAACTAATTCTTCTTCTTCTTCTATCATCCTAATTTAAAAAAAAATGGAAACAACATGAAATTTTCAGTGTGCAAAATGATCTGCTCATAAGCAGAGCAAGCAGCAGACTACAAGCATGCAGCAGAAATGAGTCAGTGGATTATACCAAGTAGCATTTGAGAGAGCCATGATTTTCTTTCTGGAACATATAGAAACAAGATGGAATTTAACAAACAAATTTTCCAGTGTGAAATGGTCTTCTAGCTGTATTTGAAAGTTCAAAAAAGAATAAAGTCTAAGCAATGCTACCTCATTAAAAAGTTCTCCAACACTGCGGTAAACACAGATGAAAGATTTGGGCATTTTATCCTTCATTCTTGTATCAAAAGCAGTTGTTTGGTCTATGCTCTTCAAAATTTGTGACTGGGATTCATCTCACCTAGCTTTAGACTTTTGCAGTCTCGACAGCTGCGTCTGAGCCCAACGCCTTTGGCTCACTTTGTATTCAAAGGAGAGCAATAGGTAATCTAAAGTGCAATTCGGCTGTCCTATTTAGGAGGCCTAATTTTAGGTTAAGATGAATCACATTCCAGAAGTGTCTACGTCTCTCCATCAACTAGAAAGGGAGCTCAGACGTAAAATTTCTGCATCTTACTTTTTTACTCAGTGAACACTGCTTTAGAAACTGAATCTTAATGCTCACAGACTTCATTTTATGCTGTGTAAAAAGGGAGAAAAACAAAGTTTAAAAAAAAAAAAAAAGAAATATTGTGGAGGCTGAAACAGTTTTAGAAGACTGAAGGCAACATCTAATCCATCTGGAGCAAAGGTAAGCTGTTGTTTAGTGTCACATTAATAGAAAAGTGAATTCCAAGTGAAGAGTCCTTGGAAGGAATCTGTTTGTGCTTAAGACTTCTCTGTCATCAGAAAAGCTTCTCCCATGGCCATACCATTGATCTCCGAGCTATCAGGACTACAAGGAGAAATTTTGGCTTCTTTCTGCATCAGCATTAGTGACAGGTGTGTTTTGGATAAGGCATCAGCTGAATGGCACAACAAAGGGCATAAACAATCAAAGCCCTTCAAGAGCCTGCTTTACAAGTTTCCCATAAATCCTTTTTAAATCTTCGGTCTAATTGCATCGGCCCAATTTTTGCCCCCGAGTTCCTCCTACCTTAAACACAAACAAATAAGAGGAGTACTGGGCCTGTTCTGCTCAAGAATTTTCATGGATGAGTTTTGCATTGTATATAGTAGAAACCCCTGCCTTTTTCCCTTCCTCAAATCCACACTACAGAAGAAACTTCTCAAGGAGAGAGAAGTGCTGACCATGCTCCTATGGCTCGCGCATGCTGTAGCCACCCCTGTGCACAGAAGGTGCTGTGACAGATGATGCTCCACAGCTGGGACTGAGGGAGTATCAAGCACAGCAGAAGCACTGAGCATAGAGCCTCCTGTGGCCAAAACATGTTGAAATGGAAGCTTAACAGATCCTAAAATAATCCTTTTCTGGATAGGAATGAAGCTAAAGAACAGACCACTGTCCATGAGAAGAAACTAAAACCCCAGAAACTGCATAATTAAAACTATTCTTAGGCTACAAGTAAGGAGCACTAGTGTACTGTTGCTGGGTGATACGTTTCTACATGACAGCTCTGCTCCTGTCTTTACCAAATTATGTCCTTTAGATGAGAAACAGGCCAATGTGCTTGAGTTTTACGAATCAAGACATGTGCTTGCATTGGCTGTCAGCACTGTAATTTTGGTGTTTCTGCCTGTAGCTGTTGTAAAAAATGGATACCGCAACCCCACCAGAGTCTGGGGAAAGGAGTCCCCTGCAGAAATTAGTCCATCTAAGGAACAGTGAAGAAACACTTGACCAGCTCAGCAGTGAAAGAGTTGTCCTGGTGCTTTTCATTCTTCTTCAGCCAAAACATGCAAAACATAGTTCTTCTGATACATGAAGTATAACTATCAGTGACAAATGCCATTTCCCTTATCTTCTTGTCATCTTTTCTCCTAAATGGGCTATTCTATTTAATGACACCCAATTACAAGTTCCTGTTATTCTTTGAATTGCTGTAAAAGTGAGCAGTCTCCATGTGTTCAGAGCAGCTTGCAATTAGCATACCCTGATCTTAGAAACTGCAGTCTATTAAAAATACGGACAAATTAAAGCACAGCATCTGGAAACCCGCATATGTTCATTTTACACAGCAGGTTTCAAATGCCAGGGTCAAATGATTCCTAGATATCTTTTAAAAGAGCTTATAAATGTCACCATTCAGGTAGAGAGCTTCAGAGAATTTTCATACTTTCTTGAAAAATATTGTATTACTTCACACTTACCTTTTATGTTGTTTTCATATGAAGAAGACGAAGAAAATATAAAGATTTTTTTTAAAAAACTAAGATTTGATTTATATAGTCACTCTGTTGGATTTTGTAATAAGGCTTATAGCCACAGCCCCACTAAGACTATGGAGATATGAATGTGAAAAATTTAATCCAAACTCAGATGTATTTTGCTATGCAAATTGCCTCATTTTGTGATGTTTCCTTCAAACTAAGAGCCTGCTAGGGAGCCATTTCTGCCTAAATGCTTTTTTTTTCTATCCCCTAAAAAGTGTAAGAAGTAATGCTTTCATGGGAATATAAAGTAGAGATTAAGACTGGGTTTATATCACTTTCAAAAAAGAAAATCCTGAAATGGACAACATAGTTTTCCTCTTCATAAAGCTGTCAAGGAGAAGACAGGTTTCTATTTTATGCAGATTCTCATTTAAACAAATATGCTCCAGTAGCTGGGGGCTGCTTTCCATTTTAATAGCAAATAGTCCATCAATAACAACCTTGTACATGAACAGGAGCTTTTTTATTTATATTAATCAAAGTACTTGAATCACAAAACGTACTGCTAATGAGTAGACATAGGACAACATATTCTACTAGATCTGAAGTGCTTCTGGAAGTGGCAGTACCAAAGTAAAAAAAAAATAAATTACCCATTCTGCTGTGTACAAGAAAACAACATTAGGTAACAGCAAATTCAGCTCAGTACCTTCACTTGGCTATCTAAGGGATTAATTTGGGCCAAAGGCTGGGATTTAGCTCCACATTTAGATACCTCTGCTGTAAAGGCAGATGTTCATAGGTAAGGAAGGTGTCTGCAAACACTGTAGTCAGTAGAGATTTAAGATACCTGCGTCATGCCTGTGGCTCAAACAAAGAATGAGCTGGGAAAGATCTGTCCCTTCCTGCGTACAGCTGCTGCCGGCAGGAGGGCATCTCAGGGCACGGCAAACACCTCAGAACCTATATTTAGGCGGTTTCTTAGTCAAAAGAGTCAGTGAGGCTTGACTGAGCTGATGCTCGTGGCCTCTTTAGGATGGGATGAGTCACCCTCTAGATTCCTTTGAAGGCTTTGAGGAGTTCCCCATTGACTATAGGGCTATAGCAGGTTCTTAAGCACTTCCCATATAGGAAGATACCTATGTTAAAGATACCTACGTTAAAGATACCTACATGTATGCATCTGAAATCAGTGAAATTACTCCAGAGATGCATATATTTTTCCTCTAGATACAGAGAAAGCTTACCTGCTCAGCTTAGACTGGATACTTGACACATGAACAGTCCATATGGTGAGTTGAACCCCACACTCCCAGCTTGCCATATACTTCCCAGTTTAATGTAAGTAACGTAAAGTAATGCCTTTGTATCAGGCATTCTTCATGTAGAAATGAGAAATAACATTATTATGCTATTCTCTAGCAAAAATATAGTGGAAATATTGTCTCCTATCACATACCAGAACAAGCTAAGTTCAAAAATCTGGAAGCTGATTCAATCCTCGTGTCTGTGCTGGTACCAGGAGTCTGAATTTTTTGGTTTAGAGATGAAACTGGAAAAAAATTCTGTCCAAATGCCATTTATTTATTTTTTAGCTGTAAGTTGAGTTTCTAAATGTTTTTCCATAATAATCATGGTTCCATCGTTCTAGACAAAACATAGATGTGTAGTCAAATTTTCTTTTGATCATAATATAGCTATAACCAGACTTTTATTTATTACCTTCAGAAGAGTAGTCTGCTTCATGTGATTTTAACCACTGAAGATAATCAGGAAAACCTGGGAGATCTGTTATTTGACATCTTGATTTTAATTACTCCCCACACACTGCATTTGCTCTTTCTCATAGACCTGGCCAACTAAGACTATTTTTATCTAGATGTTAAAAACCTGATGGAGTGCCAAGGAAGGTTTGTTTCCTCAGAGGGTTTGGCAGCTGCAATTACTTAGACCTCAATGACTCTGCAATCTGCTGTTTGCAAACAAGCAGTCTGAGTGGCAACATGCGTTCTCCATACCCCACATATCTTGGTAAAATCATTCAGTTTTTCTTCACAAACTTCAGCTATACTAATCTAATGCTTCAGCTGCACTCTTCCCATGTCATAAATATTTTGACAACATCCTTTAGAGTATATCAATCTCAAATCTCACTCAGCTTCTTCTGCCATTTACTGGCATGTTTGGTTCATTTGCTTATAATGGTTAGATTCTGTGCATTCAGTAACAGGAGTCATTAGAAAATACCAGTATCACCAGAAAGCATAGAGAAGACAAAGAAGGAACATGAAAGACCAGAGGAAAGTAAATCATACAAAGAGAACTATGGAGATCATCCTTTCTTAGAAAAATGAAGTCAGGAGAAAAATGGTGAAATTGAAAGGCAAAAAAATTAAAATTAGAGCCGTTTTTTCTTGCAGGTTGCAAGTGCCAAAAGATGCTCTTAAATGTGGGTTTCCATGTTATTTCTCTGTGTGTCTGGTCCTCAATGCAGAGGCGATTTCCAATACTTTTGAAAAGACAATTGCATCCTGCAGGCATCCTTTGCAAAAGATAATGAAAAGAACAGGTTAGTTTGGCTTAGATATCCATTTGTTTAGTAAAATATTACATGTAAAAGGAATCAGAATAATCATTAAGAAGATGCTTCATCAGCAAACAGGAGAAAAAGTAGTAAGATCTTTAAAAGAGTCTAGGGCTGACTGATGTGAGAGATGGTTTATATTGCTGCATAAGCAATGCTATGTTTTTGCTTCTTATTCCTTTTCACTGGCAGAACTGCAAGTGGCAGGCTGTGGCAGGATAGGTCTTCCCCCTCTCTACCACAGATGGTTGGTGCATATGGAACGGATAACCCAGGCAGATCAGAGAGCCCAGCAAGGGGTTATCCCTGGCACCAAAAGGGCTCAAGCCCCCAGCTAAGAATCAAAATCTTAGTCCGGAAAGCAAACGTGGGAAGAGATAAAAGAAAAATAAATATTCTTGACTGAGAGACACTGTTTTAAAATCTATAAAAGACACATGAGTTATCACAGAGGCAGAAGCCTTCTGCAGACACACAAGCTGAAAGCATGTGAGACTTCTCCCTGGAGTTTGGACACAGATTCCGTGGTTACTTTCCTGGGAATTGAGGGAAAGGATTTCGATGTGTGGTCCATCGAGAACTGGATGGTAAGAAACATTGGATCCCAAGTTATATTATTTCTTTGCTAGCTGTAAAATTAATGGTAACTTCAACCTCATGCTGTATTTACTAGTAGTCCCTTTTTGTCTTATTCCTGTGGAGTAATAGTCTGTTTTAAGTCTTACGTCTGTTAGTTTTGTGTCTATTAAATAAATAATTCATTCTATAATAGACCAAATCAGCCATTATTAAGGAACTTGCGAACAAGAGTGGGTTTTGGGGTGCTGGCCACCTCAATAAAGCTACTGCCTGCTGTCAGAGGCCTGGGCAAAAGGCAGGGAGTTATCTAAACCCCCACATCTATTCATAACACAGGCCAAAGGAAGAAAAGAAAAACCCACATAGAAACGATTCTCTGGAGACTTCAGCCATCCACTTTGCTAAGGAATAACTCATCTGAGAGTACAAAAATTCCTGCTTCTTGAGGCATAACTGCAGATATTGATGGAGTTCTAAGTCTTTTCTATCTATCCATTTTCCAGTATGGGGCTGTTGGTTTTCCTGGACAGCAACAATGTGTTTTGAAATTTAAAAAAACCATACCAAAATGCTTTATTGACTGCTTGCTGAAAATGTAACAGAAGACTAGGTTTCGTGCTCACTTCTATAGGGAAGTAAGTAATAAACAAAGTGCTCCTCCCCTGCATTTTTCTGCAGCAGTGATCAAGTTCCTGGGCAGTGAAACACAAAAATTTGCAAGGTTTCCTACTGCTTATCCACTCTTAGAACGGGAAAGAGGGCACCATGCAGAACAGACAGAGCACTGGATCCATGCTTTGACTCCTCACCCTAAAACATGAACCAGCAAACCCCAGATTTATTTGCCATGCACTATATTTATTCCCTTTGCCTTCTCTAACAAGGAGGAATTGATTCCATGATGATTCCATGCATCAAAGGGAATGACAGTAGTTCAGGGGCCATAGATCTGATGTTTTGCTCCTGCTCCATGCTATGTCTGAAGCCTGAATCTGTGATGTCTTTGCCATTGCCAACTATGCTGAAGATGCATTGTCTCCATCTTCTGCCTTCTTTCAGGAGCCATATTCAAGCAATAACACTATTAAAAAGAAACAATTTATCTAAATAAATGAAGGGCTTATTATCATACACATGAATCAGTGAAGCTGGGTGTCACCTGCTGTCAATAACTTTTTCACCTTGATTGGAAAGTGACCAATTGCACCAATCCAGTTGTGAAATTGTATTAATATCCTCAAGGGGGGAAAAAACAAACCAAAAAAGCAACCTAAATATATTTAGGAGATTGCAACTGTGAGGCTTTTGAAGTTGGAATAAATGAAACTAAGTTACTGATAGAGGGGCAAGCTTATGAGTTGACCTGAGCTACCTAAATTTTAGACATATATTTACACTCACTTGTACACATTACACTCACATATGGATTTGTAGAGCAAATTACCTATGAGTATAAAGTGCTTTCCTATCTCCAGTATAATGATGGAACAGATAATGATAGATTCCTAATCTTGAGGTGGGAAGACAAAAAGGGGTGATAAAATTGAGCACACAGAGTAAATGTGTTATACTTGTAATTAATGTGCAATATTAAAATCTGGAGTTGTACTTACTATCACATTCTGAATTAAAACAATGCTGATGGATAGCAAAGAAAAAGTCAGCCATAAGTTTACTAAAAGGCATTAACATGTCCTAAGAAATAAAGGAAGAAATTTTTTTTAAAAAGTTAAAAAAAATACCTTGCCTTGTTTTCATTTCCTTATTCTGTATTATAAAATAGGTCTCAAATAAGCGTTAACCCACCTCTAACACAGATCTGAGCAGCGACTGCCATGTTTTGGATGCATCATTCATACAAGTTACACTGACTGGGACATGCTGTAACATGACCGAGAGGAAAACTGTCTTGTTAGCAGTGACGCTAGGAAAGGCTTCTGCAAGCAAACTATGACTATCAAAATTATCTACGTCATCACAACCAATATTTCTATACTTAGATGTGAATCAATCTAATTTGTGCATTTTCTTAAGCAAATAAATGCAGAGAATTACATACTTTGAATTATAACAAAAAGCACAAAAGACAGTAAACTGATTTTTAGGATACCAAAATATCTCAGCTGATCTGAAAATCTGAATGAAGAATGTGGAACCATAGTTCTATGAGCCTGAACTCATTTTTAGTGAGTCAAATAGCAAGAGTGCAGCTTCCCATAGCTACCATATTATTATTATTATTATTATTATTATTATTATTATTATTATTATTATTATTATTAGTTTTGCTATCTCTGAAGATGTGTTTCAACTGCACAAGCTACAACGAAGACTCAGCTCCACTCCAGAACGTGTGCAACAACAAACATGAACAAATGGGCAAGACAAGTTCACCAGGAACTAACAAAGGAGGAAAACACCTCGGCTTTCATTAAATCACTTGTTGGGATAAAACAGTACACCAATAAGCAAACCCCTTCTGATTTCAGCCTGTGGGACCGCCAGAGTGTGGCTCTCCATAGCAGTCTTCTCTTCTGTCCTACCACTATCAATCTTTTGGGAAAAGGAGGGAGCTGTTGAGAGAGCTTCCACAAAATAACTTTACAGAGACAGGGATAAAATTACTGACCACCCCTCCCAGCCCAGAGGGGAACTTCCCTGTCTGCATTTCTTCTCCATGTTTCAGAGTTCCCACCACCAACAGCGGTAAAGCTGAGCGGCTATGACCTGCTGAGGATCCCTCTCAGCAGCACCACACTGTCCTGTCCTCCACTCCTCAATGCACTCCTGGCTCATCCATCCACCCTGCTCAAAGCAATCCTGATGGGAACGATGTCTCTAAAGGAATGAAAGAAACATTTACTGGTGGCATTGTGAAATGCAGCCAGGGAATACAGAAGAATGTTACAGAAACTACTGGGGCAGATTGAAAGACTTCACAAGAAAATACAAAAAATTCTCAGAGTTTACACAAACAGCAGTAGCAGATAAAGGCTACGACTTTGTGCAATATTAGCCCGTGATTTTTTGACTTTCACTTAAAAGCAAAAATATTGCTTAAACCTCTGCACTTGCCCACCACACACAGAGAAACATTCAGTCTCTGGAGTGCCATTACCACCACTATTGCTTTTCCTGGGAGCGTGTGCCAGTCTGGAAGGAACACAGCACATAACAGTGGTTAGTCAGCTTTTTCCATACATGTGCAAAATAAGACATTCATTTCACAAGCCTATGCTGTGCCCTAATAAATACTACAATTTGAAATTTTAGCACTTATGCATACAGAGGGTGGTTGAAAGAGCTATTCACACGTGGAACTTGATTATAGTGTTTTATCACTCAGCCGAACATCTAACGTTTAGCACAGTAGTTGGAGTGCTTCTTTTCATGTCATAACAAAAGTTGCCCTCAGATAGTAATTACAGCCTTCCTAATAAAAGGAAAGGCATTTTGGAACTGCCTGAAAAGTTCAGAAGCTAGAGATGAAGTCTGGAGAAAGAGTTTGCCATCACTTTGCATGTGGCAGGTAGTTTGGTGGCCTGAGCTGTTGTACAGTAAAATGGCAGAGCTGCCTTGAAAACATTCCCTCAAAGCTGGAGACACTAAAAAAATCAATATCTGAGGAAAAAGAAAGTCTCCAGGATTACAAAAAATCCCAGCAAAGCTAATGTTTCTGTAAAACAATGTACAAAACTAGTGTGATGAATTATTATATGATCTTTTAAAAGTGTAGAAAGGCATAGTGACATGGAGATGTAGAGCAGAGCACACGCAGTAGAATATTTTCAGAGCAAAGCTGCCCATGCTGAGTGCAGTGGTTAAGCACCCATAGCTTTGCCCCAGGGCAATATGTGCCAATATGGGTTATATTTTCTAGTGACATTTCTGAATATATCTTAAAGGAGCTTGTGTGAACCGCTAATCATATATGTCTGTGCTTTTTGTACTTACAGCATAATAATAATCAGTTTGATCAAAATAACTTGGGGGGTTTATGCAGTTTAGGGCACTAAATCACAGATACACATCTTTCTCATCTGTCTTTGAAAATTCCAGGTCAATTTTATATATGATCTTCTGGATTTCTCTTTTTCTTTTCTGACTTTCAGAACCACTTATCAGTGGCCAGCAAACTCATTAGCAAATATCTTATTAATTGCAACAAATGGAACTGCTAGTTTTACCTCTGTAACTGACCAGGGATTTTCTTTTGTTTTAAACCAACAGTGGTATTAAGAGTTCTGTGACCTCAAACTTTATCATCTGCTTCAGAGTTGGAGAGGACTGTTCAGGTATGGTTTTATTTTCTGTACGTTGGTAAGTACAATCTTATTCTATTTCTCTTCGCTGGGTAATAACTCTATTTTTTTGGTGTCTGTCTCCTTTCCCTACAGAGATTAAGTGACTAAATATGCTTTTCCAAACTGCATGTACTGTGTTAGCTCCTTTCTATTGCCATGGTTTTGCATCTACCTTTTTCTGGATTGCAGTTTTGTCTTCAAATTAAGGTGTCAGATTTTGACATATTTCTATGAGGATAAGTTTGATTTTCATTTTCTGTGGTGCCTAGTCACTGACACTACACCATGCAGGTACTATTCCATCATAAAATTAGAGCTTCCAACCCTTTTCGAAAACATGCCTTCCCTCATGCACAGCCTGTATGTCTCCTGCTAAAGCTTTGCAGTTCTGCACTAAACTGATTAGCCTTTACAGCTTGATGCTGCATTTCATGCTTAAATAAGCATTACTTTATTAATATGTGTGGTCACAGAGATAGTTTGACACCCTTCAGGACACGTGACGGTTGTTTTTTCTTTGCTGTGAAGGCTGAAATAGTCAGCCTTCTGTGTTTAGGTAGCAAATGAAAGGTATGTTCAAATGCTTTGAACCAGTCAAGAATGTACCACAGGAAACATCCAAAGGGGAAGAATGAGGAGAGGAAGAACATAGGCTGTCCCATCAGAAACAGCCTAAGATGAAGCCCGCTGGGGAGCAAGGCACAACATTTTTCTTGTATATCCTTGAGGCAACAAGAGCTCTTGCATGTGCTCTCATCCATGAGAGCTGATGTCACGTGTTCCCAGCTGCAAGACTTGGAGAGAGGGAGAGGAGAACAGCCACTACTCTGAATTTGTGACACCTGGAAGAACAGGAATAAGCAGCGGCTGGGGAGCAGTGCAGCTGCAATAACCCATCCAGCTGGAGGGTTATGAAGTAAAAATATGGAAAGCTTTAAAAATCACAAACCAGGCTTTGTCACTCTGATGACCTAAAACCATCATGGTAAAAATCAGGACCTTTTCCATCTGGGAAGAGGATCTTGATTTTTGAGTGTTTCAAGATCTGAGTACTGATTACAGGCTGCAGAAGGGAAATATCTCCAAGGAATAACCATAGGGAGTAGTTCTTCAGGAAAGGGAGGGCTGACACCCACCACCAAAATTACTTTCTACCAACAGGTCCTTGCTTTTAAGACAAGCAGTTCATCAAAATTCTGTGGCCATGACAATGATATCTAATGCTTCTTTGCCTGCTGCTTGCTTTTATGGAACATATGAGCTCCTCTTGCCAAGGCACAACAGGGACTGTCTGCCCCTCCTTATAAACTGTCCTTCAGCCAGTACTCTCTCTGAAAATAATACCAGGATTTTTCTCAAAGGGGTTTCTCCCCCACTGCCTCTGCTCAGGACTGGGGCAGGTGTACTGTCTTCTCCGGTCTGTTCTGCCTCTCCCTCCTCAGCATGTGCACATCACACCAGCTCCCTGACTGCCCGTGGCTTTGTGCCAGCAGTGCTGGACCCTCAGGGTCGTGGCAGGACCTACCAGAGTTTAACTGCTCCTTGCAACCCTCTAAAACAGAGGACGGTGGGCATACAATCCACAACAATTCAGGAACAGCATACACCATGTCACAAGAGGACCAGAAGCATGTTGTACACATAATATAAGCAACAAAGCTTCTGTAGGTGGAAGAAAGAGATTCCTTGGAGACTTCATTTATCCTCTCTCCCGCAGACCATGCAGAACATGCACAATTGCCCCAGCTGACAAGCCTCATGGTTTGGATTCAGGTGTGTGTTAGCAGCAATACACTTTGCAATTAAAATAATGGGTTCAGACCCATACTGTGAGTCTGTCATAAAACAGGAAATGGGCTATATAAACCTTGCTTTGCTCTGGCAATAAATTCTGTGTTTCTACCAATTTGCCTTACCCTATGTTTTTCTCTTAATCCTGCAGAATTACTACTGTCAAGAACACAAACCATATTGTCCTCCTGTGCTCCACTCTTCTTGCTCAGCTGTCTTTTTGGGTATCTAAGCCAATGACCTGAGGCAATACTGATGTTCTTTGAAAAACATTGAATCTACAGATAAGAAGGACTTTTTTTTTTCCTCAGTGATTAAGCAAGTCTGCTGCAATTATAACTGGATGGTTTTAGCAAATAACTGGGGAAATGTTTCCAGGAACTGTGAGGATCATTCACTTTCACCAACCTGACATTCCTGCATGACGGAGTGGAGGGTCAGGGAATCCACCATTTTTGGGCACCATAAACAGCCCAACACCAGCCTCAGGGTATTACAGCTACTGCTGAGAAACAGGCCTGGAAGGTGCATCAAAGCCAGACACAACTTTTCCCACACCAATTTTATATCTCTTCTTTTCACATTACACAGATACAGATGTCACTACCCCTTCAGGAGTGCATGATAAAAATAGTAAACAAGAAACTGCACCTTTTAGAAGGTGAATTAAAATCTTGGAATAAAATACTTTAAAACTATCGTTGTTTACTTGGATTTCATCTAAATTCCAGTGGACTGCTGGTTTCCAAAAACAACTTTCCTGTGTTTATTGATTAATAACTGTCATTTTTTAGAACATCTATGCAACAGGCTGTATTGATCTGAAAGCCCAGTTCTAAGTCACATAAACATTTGCCCGACTTTGTCCATCAGGATGCCCGTTGATGGTATAAATCTGAGAGATACTGCTTTAAATTCTAAATATTTTCCACTGCATTTTTCTGGGAATGTTATAAGTTTGGAAACACTTAATGCAAATTTTCTGGAACAGAAAAAAACCCAGCAGTGGTTTGGAAAGTGTGTTTGTTCTGTTTGGAGGAATTACAAATAAAACAAATTTCACTTGGTTTAGCATTTGCATAGGTTCTGTCCCCCCCTCCTGGCATCCTTGCTCTGGTAAGTAGGATATTCCATTCATCCACAGCCTTCTCTCTCCTGGAGCCATGTACTGAGAACAAAAAATCTTGGAGCATCTAAAATAGCTGGTGACTGTACAAAACAGAGCTGGAAAAGCTCTTGAGAATGTCAAATCTGAGTCCCCACCTGCAGGAGGAGCATTTCCCCCCAAATCCCTTCTGACAGAAACTAGTCCGAGATGCTGCTTAAGCTGCAGTGAGGGAGCACCAGTATCCCAAGCCAAACTGTTATCTTGCTCTGCTCTTCTTATCCATGGGAAGTTTTTCCTAGTGCTTAGCCTATGTCTCCTGCTGCAGTTTAAGCCCATTAAGAAGAATTATAAGCAAATGAAAAGCATCTCATATTTTATCCTCTAGAGAAGATAGCAATAAATTATTGGAAGCACCTTTAGGGCTTCTCCATTACATACACATGATCCCAGCCTAGCTTAATATTCAAGCACCACTCCTGTTTCCCACAGTCAGTGCTACTGGCTCTTGAAGTGCTGTAACTTGCTGCACTCCCGAGGCACCTCTAGGAATCTAGAGGAGGCCATTGGAGCCCAGCGGGAGTAAGCAGGGCCCTTGGGCTAGCTGGGGAGGTATTTAGGGCCACTGTGCCCAGCATACACAGAGGTCATTTTGAGAAAGACGCAAAAAAAACCTCAGTGTGGGACAGACAGATGCACCTGCTCTCCCTGTGGCTTCTCAGTGCTATGCCACGGACCAGGACCTGCTCACATGACCTGACGACACAGACTGTCTACTGCTCTTCTATCATGCTGCACTCAGATTTTGTCTCCCTCCCCCGACACTGCCCTTTTCAGTCTTTTCTCCGGCCTCCCTCTCCCTCAGCAGTGCAGGAGAAGCTGGTGGTGCTGGGGAAGCCCTTGACAGGAGAATTTCTGCTGATCTCTGCCAGAGACGTCTCCCTATTGCCCCATGTTTGCATGCTGTGAATGCCCCTTCTTGTCCCAAACCCACCCCCACAAGATGTCCGAAGTTTTTCAGTGGGATCAAGCTGTGGCTTTCACTACAATTCCCACAGTGAGGAAACAAGCAGATATCTAACTTGATTAAAAAGAAATCACCAGGCAAAAATCAGAAACAAATTCCTTCTTGTTACTAAAGCCTTGAGTCAGGCTGACTGCTTTGGGATGACTAATTTTGGTGTCTTAGCACAGATACCTGGCTCCAGGGTGGTCAAGGAAACAGGACCCTGGGGGCTCCCCGATGAAGGAGCTCAGAAGTAGAGTCAAATAAACTGCTGCCAAGCTGACAGCAAAGAGGGAGCCAGGGGTGTGCAAACCAGGCATGTGAATTCCTGGCTGGTCCTACAGATTCAGAGCCGCACCCTTCATGTCTCCCCATGCCCATGTGTGAAGGCATTTGGCAATGGCACCACTGACTGCCTCGATGTAACAATCCCACAGACAGCACTCCCATGGGAAGTTAAAAAGCTCACCAGAATCTTCCCCTGAAAGTCCCTATTGCCTCCAGCAGGGTTAGACTGGAGGACTGAGACAATTAACACTTTCAGAGGTGATGGGACAAGAAGCCCAAAAGGCAACAAATAGTGTTGCGGTGGCCCAGCCC
>VZRV01004878.1:0-25591 GCA_013398115.1 Falcunculus frontatus | reverse complement strand
CCTACTGTAAAACTCTGAAATGTCTCACAGCCTGCTGCTGCTGCTCTCTCGGGCTAAGACAGACAGAACAAAGTCTCTGGCTTTGCTCTCCAAGGACACCCAGACCCAAAATGTGGAAACCAACATCTTGGAAAGAGGGGCTGAGCTTAGAGAACTTACATCATTAGCTAAAGTTTTAATTGGAGAATTGATGCTGATATGCAAATGGACCAAATCTATAAAGGTGAGGAACTCGTGACTTGTCCATCTTGGGGTCCATTTTGGCAGTAGCCTCTGGGCTCCCCAGGGTGTACCTTTGAAGGCCTTTTAAAGAAGTATCACCTTTATTCCCTTATTTTTGTCTAGTCTCTGTTTCCAGGTGGCCACTTGAGGCATCACAGCCCCTCCCTGGGCTCTGTCCCAGCTCGGTCCCTGCCCAGGGCAGAAGTTGTGCCTCCTGTGCAGGGAATTGCTGGGCTCAGGCCCTGCCCGTTGCTCTGGGGCCATTGCTGGGCCCTGGAGCAGAGCCCGGGCCCTGCTCGGAGCCCTCCCTGCAGCCAGGGACAGACTGGGACAGACTGGGACAGACTGGGACAGCCAGGGACAGACTGGGACAGACTGGGACAGACTGGGACTGGAGCTGGGCTGGATTTCCATGGTTGCTCCAAGCCAAGAGCAGAGCACATCCAGTGAAGATAAAGAGCTTTGCTCCAAACCCTTCTCCTGACCTGAACCGAGGCACAAATGGACACAAATCCTGCACAGAGTTCGAGCTGATTTGTTTGGATACTTGGAGTTATTATTTTTCAAGCTCCACTTTGGCTCTTCTGATCTCCCTCTTCTCTCTTGCTCCCAATCATTTCTCATTCCCTTCATGAGGAGCAATTTTCCAAACATGCCACTGCCTGCTAGGCCAGCCTAAATACCCTCCTGGAATTTCCCCCTGGAGCCATCTGTTCTTTCCTTAGACCCTTCATTAATGAACTGCCCTCGGTGATGACTCTGGGGTGGCCCCAGGTGCCATTTGTGTTCCCTAATTTCCCTGATTTGGGAGTCTGGACACAGAGTCCCTGTGCAGCTCCCTCCCTCGGCCTGGAACAACTGGACATTTCGGGATGTCTTTGTCAGAGCTGATTGCTGAAGCCTTGACAGCAGCCTCCTTCCACAAGTGTCATTTCTCCTCTATTGTTCCCTGCTCCTTGTTCTCTTGGGCTTGGAAGCGAGGCAGGACAAGCAATTACTGTCAGCTGCTTCCTGGCTGGAATGAGGGCAGGGAAGGGGCTCCTGGAGTGTTCCAGGAGATGGAGCAGGGCTGGGACACTTCACCTGCATGGAGAACCTTCCTCAGGTTCATATCTGTCCTCATGGTGTAGGATGGGTGTAGGGGAGGCAGCTCAGCAGCCAGGAAAAGTCACCTCAGAGGGAATCCCATAATTCCAGAACAGTTTGGGTTGGAAGGGGTTTTAAGGATCATCTCCCACTGTCCCAGGCTGCTCCAAGCCCCAGTGTCCAACCTGACCCTAGAAATGAGAATTTATCCAAGTGCCTTTTATTTTCACTCGGAGGTTGCAGAAGACATTTGGGATTTGCCCTCCTTGGCCACCCCTCAGCTCAGACCTTTCCAAGTTCCCTTTCCGGAGGGAACAGATTCCTTTGGAGGTGGATTTGCATATCCCAGCCTGGCACTTGCACTGCACAATCCCATGGATAGTTACCTGGGAGCAGTTCCCTGAGCTGTGGCCTCGTTGGTGCTCAGCACCTGGGGAAGCTCAGGCAGGAGTCCTGGGAAGGACTGGATTCCTTATTGGAAAATTCTGGTAGTTCTGGCATCTTCCTGCTCATCCTTTGCAGCCTCAGATCCAGAATGTGGCACGTGGATGAAGGCTGCCTAAATTTGGAATCCCAAATTCTAACATCGAATTGAAATGGACCAATTTTCCCCACAGGAAAGGTGTGGAGCTCTTGGAACAAGTTCCAAGGAGGTCACGGAGCTGCTCCAGGGCTGGAGCCCCTCTGGAGCCAGGCTGGGAGAGCTGGGGGTGCTCACCTGGAGAGGAGAAGGCTCCAGGGAGAGCTCAGAGCCCCTTGCAGGGCCCAAAGGGGCTCCAGGAGAGCTGGAGAGGGACTGGGGACAAGGGATGGAGGGACAGGACACAGGGAATGGCTTCCCAGTGGCAGAGGGCAGGGCTGGATGGGATCTTGGGAAGGAATTGTTCCCTGGGAGGGTGGGGAGGCCCTGGCACAGGGTGCCCAGAGCAGCTGTGGCTGCCCCTGGATCCCTGGCAGTGCCCAAGGCCAGGTTGGACATTGGGGCTTGGAGCAGCCTGGGACAGTTTGAGGTGTCCCTGCCATGGCACTGGATGGGCTTTAAGGTCCCTCCCAACCCCAACCATTCCATGATTTTATGATTTTGGGCCTGCCTAAAACAGTGGCTTAACTAAAGTCCTGCTTGAGCTCCTGAGGGCACTGTTGGGAGCACCTGGGCAATGGGCTGGGGTTTGTGGCTGGATGGCACCAAAAAGACATTCCCTGGAATTCTGGGGTTTGCCTGACTCAGCAAATTTGAAATTTCCATTAAAAACCCCCTTTGGCTGGGAACAAATATCCTGGCAATTCCTGGTCCTGGTGAGTGTCACCTGGGGTGAGGTGACTTTAGGAGGAGGCAATTCCTTAGGTGTTCCCCCACTTTTGCACATTTTCCACGTTTTCCCTGATTCCAGGGTGAAGGATTTTGGGAGCTCTGAGGCCGAGGGGAGCCCTGCTCCTGGGGGATTATTTGGGGATCTCAGCAGGGCAAGGTGGGCATTTTGGCTCCTGCTCTTCCTTCTCAGCCCTCTGTAGGTGCCAGCGTGGCTTTGATCCAATTCCTGGGAATGCTGTCTGAGACAATCCATCCCAATTTTCCTGAACTGGGCTCTAATTAAGGCTGGGCAGGCAGAGGTGGAGCAGACGAGGTGGGATTGTTTCCTCCTTACCCAGCTGGCTGCTCCAAAGGGAATTGCTGCTGCTCCAGGTGCTGCCCACTCCGATCCCAGGCATTCCCAATCTTCCATCTTGGCTGGATTTTTCCCTCTGTTCTGTTGGAAAACGATAACAAGCTCAGGTTTCCCTTCCAGCCGAGCCTTTAGTGAGGGAAAATTGAATTATTGTGTTCATTGCTCCTTTATGGGCTGATAAAGAGCTGTCCCAGCACATGGATTAGGCCTTGCACTGCCGGATTTTTCCCTTTATTTATTTTCCTGTGGAGTCTCAAGCTTGTAGTTGTTTTTTTGGGTTTTTTTTTCCCCTAAATGAATGAGGTATCACTTGAGGTTGAAACCTAAACTGCTGCTCCCCTCCCTTACCCCCGAGGAGGGGTTGGATCCAGCTCATCCTCTGCACTCCAAACCTCAGTGCCTTGGATATTCAATGACATTCCAGCCAGGACCACACCAGGAGCTCTGTGCTGGGCATCTCCATTCCAGAGCAGGCCTCTTCTCCCTTCAATTCCTCCTGTCATGTGGGCTCTGCCATGCTGGAGGGCAATGTTTGACCTAAAAAGGAAGGAATTATTTTCAGATGGTCCCCCAAGAGTGGCACTTCCAGCCCTGGAGAAGTGGTGGCATCTTAAAACAATTGATTGGAAGAAGTGGTGGCAGCTTTCCCAGAAACTGCACTCCCTGGCATGGAGCTGGGGAGGTTTCCTTGCTGAGGAGGAGACTCCGTGTGGGAACTGCCAGGGTCCAGTGGGCAAGTGGAGCTTGGATGGTTTTCAACCCCCTGATCCCAGGAAATGAGCTGGGAACTCACTGCCTCTGCCTCTGGCAGGGAGGAGGAATGAATGGAGGAGGACTGGGAGCTTCCTGAGCTTCCATAATTTGGGTTTTAAGATGTTTTCTGAGCTCTCCTCACTGTGTGCTTCACCAGCCAGGGGTTCTCCTTTTCCAAGTGCCTTTTATTCCCATTTTAAGGTGGTAGAAGATATTCAGAACTTGCCCTCCGTGGCTGCCCCTCAGCTCAGGCCTCACCAAGTTCCCTTTTCAGAGTGATTTGGGGGTGGATTTGCATATTCCAGCCTGCACAATTTGACAGCTGATTATCTGGGAACAGTTATTATTACTACTATTACTATTACTATTACTATTACTATTACTATTACTTTTACTATTACTATTACTAGTTCATTATTATTATTTTATTATTGAGGTACTATTGAGCCATTGTTGAGTTATTATTGAGTTATCGAGTTATTATTTAGTTGTTGTTATTTATCATCATCATTATTATTATTATTAATAATAATAATAATAATACCTTGCTAGTGCTCAGCAACTGGGAACCTGCAGGCAGGTGTCCTGATAAGAACTGGAAAGGACTGGGAGGGTTTTAGCTCAGGAGTTTGGGTTTTTCCCTGTGGCCTGGGCCAAATTCCACAGGGATATGAGGCAGGAGAAGTGCTCCAGGCAGGGATGGGGATCTGAAGCTCCCAGGGTTGAAATTGGGGTTGTGCTGCCTCATGGTGGGAATTTGCTGGATCCCAAAGTTCTCTCTGGGTTCCTGGTGGCAGGGGAATGATGCAGATGGGCCTGGCAATGGTGGAAAACTCTGCAGAGCCACAAGGTCCCCCCCAAGCCTCCTTTTCTCCAGCCTCAGCCCCTTTCCCAGCTCCCTCAGCCTCTCCTGGGGCTCCAGCCCCTTCCCAGCTCCGTTCCCTTCCCTGGACACGCTCCAGCCCCTCCAGGTCTCTCCTGCACGAGCCACAACTGGACACAGCCCTCGAGGGGCCTCTCCGTGCCCAGCACAGAGGGACAATCCCTGCCCTGCTCCTGCTGCACACACAATTCCTGATCCAGCCCAGGTGCCAGTGGCCTCTTGCCCACCAGGGCACCCCTGGGCTCGTGTCCAGCCCCTGGCATCAGCACCTCCAGGGCCTTTTCCAAGGACACCAGGAGCAATTTCCCCATGGAAAGGGAGCTCAGGCCTTGGCAGGGGCTGCCCAGGGAGGTTTGGAGTGCCCATCCCTGGAGGTGTCCAAGGAAGGGCTGGAGGTGGCACTCAGTGCTCTGGGCTGGGGACAAGGTGGGCATCGGGCACAGCTTGGCCTCCATGGGCTGGGAGGGCTTTTCCAGCCTCAGGGATTCAGGAATTCTGTGGAATTTCACATTTTTAGCCTCTCTCCTCTGTGTGGGCAGAGAAGGAACTGGTCTGGCAGCAGAGCTGGGCTCAGCCTCGTCCCTCTGTCACTGTTTGTTATCAGCTCAGAGCCCTTTGCTATCAGCTCGTTATCAATGCTATTGCTGATAACAGCTCCTACGCCAGCCTTGGCTCTCTGGGCTTTGGGTTGCACCAGAAATCTTCTTTTAAAGCAGTTTTTCACATGCTATTAGAGCCCAGGAGGGCACCAAGTTCCTAAGAAAGATGATCCCACAAGATTTAGCATTTCCATGAACTCTCCTCTGCTACTTCTGGGATTTGCAGTCCCTGAACTCCAGAAACATTTTACCTCTGCTTCACGCTTGACCTCCAACTTCTCCAGAGGCTGAATCCTGCCCTGGGCTGACTCTGCTGGGCTCAGTGGAAATTTTAAAGTAGGTTATTGGAGATGTGCATTTAGACATCACCAAGCAGAGCCCAGTGCTGGATTTCTGGAGCTGCCTCTTCTTATGGAAGGCCCCAACAGGACTGGGAAAAAAAAGTGTGTGTTTCCTTCTTCCTTATCTCCAGGAATGTTCAGAAAACGATCCTGGTTTTTACAAAATATGGTTGTGCTCTTTGTCCCAAGGAGTTCCTGTGGCAGAATATTCCCCAGGCTGGTTCCAGGCTTCTTTGGGAAATATTTCCTTTCACTAGTCCCAAATGGATGGAGCTGGAATCTCCTCCTGGATGTGCCTGTGGCTCCTGTGTGGTATCAGGGGGTGCAGGACTGTGGGTATTAATGTGGGTATTAACTTGGATATTATCATCTCCTGAGCAGCAGCAGAGCACAAATCTGGTGAGGAGCGAGTGATTTTCTCCAACAGAATGGAGTTTTTCAATCTTGCTGTAATCCTGCTCTTAAATCTCATCAGCCAGGATGGCTTTTTAATATCATTTGTGTCCAGAAAATTGACATCTCTAGAAAATAGCAGTTTTTTCCTGGGGGAGAGGAGTGAGTTAGAGAAATGCCATTAGTCTGCAACCTGATTTGTGGCCCTCTCATCCCACACACTTGTGCACAGTCATGCTGCAGCTGGAAAACCAAAAATCAGGATGGGAGGCCTTTATTAAATCACTCATGAGGTTTAAATTTGGAATTAAGTCCATTTTTGCCCAATCTGTGACAGTGTGACTCCATGGGAACTTGGTGGGCCAGGAGCAGCTGCACTTCAAGTGCAAATCTTGATTTTTGCTGCATTTGGCCGCAAAGTTTGGTGCAGTTCAGGCCTCATTCCAGTGGCACTGGGATGGCACAGGGATCTTGTTCTTATCCCTTTGTGCTCCAGACCTGTTGGCTTGGATGGGAAAAAGCTGTGTTGGCATCCAGGTGAGCTGTGCACAGATTCCTGCTGGGCATGAGCAAATCCCAGGGAATTTCAGTGGTGGGGAAATGTCAGTGTGGGAGAATCACAGAATGGAGTAATGGTATGGCTTGGGATGGAAAGGTCTGGAAAGGGCATCTAATTCCAACCCTCTGCCATAGGTGGGGATGCCACTCATTATCCCAGGCTGCTCCAAGCCCCAATGTCCAACCTGGCCTTGGGCACTGCCAGGGATCCAGGGGCAGCCACAGCTGCTCTGGGCACCCTGTGCCAGGGCCTCCCCCCCCCCCCAGGGAACAATTCCTTCCCAAGATCCCATCCAGCCCTGCCCTCTGCCACTGGGAAGCCATTCCCTGGCTCCTGGCCCTCCAGCCCTTGGAAATTGGCTCTCTCCATGGTTCCTGCAGCTCCTTCAGGCCCTGCAAGGCCACACTGAGCTCAGCCCAAAGCTTCTCCTCTCCAGGCTCAACAATCCCAGCTCTCCCAGCCTTTCCTCCCAGCAGAGCTGCTCCATCCCTCTGCTCATCCTGCTGCCTCCTCTGGACTCTCTCCAGCAGCTCCACGTCCTCCCTGTGCTGGGCCCCAGGGCTGGGGCAGCTCTGCAGGTGGGGTCTCACCTGAGCAGGGGGGCACAGGGGCACAATCCCAATCCCTTTCCTGATTCCTACGCTGTGGGATCAGCCCAGGGCTCAGGGGGCTCTGGGCTGGGGCAGGTCCAGCTCTCCCAGGACTTCTCCATCTGCTCATCCCAGCCTGGATTGATCCCAGGGGTTGTCCCAGTCCAGGTGCAGCGCCAGAATTTGGCCTTTCCCAAAGGATTTGCAGGCCCAAGGGGCTCCTGTGGGACACAGGAGGAGCTGGTGCCAATAAAGTGCCATGGAGAGCAATTCCTGCCTCTCTCCAGTTGGGCACCGCTCTGCCCAGACACTTCCATAGCTCCAGTTTCCTAACAAGGGAACAGTATTGTCTGCCCAGCCCTGAGGGGAGTGTTGTGAAAATAAAGGAATGGCAGTTGTGAAAATAAAGGAATGGGAGTTGTGCAAGCCCAGAGAAGCAGCTTTTCAAAGGTGTTTATTCAAATACAGACAAAATATGTAGGGCAGTAGAAGCAAACACTCCCAGCAATGCTGGACCTCATTATTCCAAACTCCCCTTAAACCTCTGGCTGCATTTCTGGGCTCCTGCAGAAACTGAGAAGTCTTTAGGCCTTGGAAAAGCCTTGGAATGACACCCAAAGAGAAATCAGTGAGGAAGCCAACAAGTGTATATTTAAGGATATAAGGAAGTTTACTGCAGGAGATAAGAACTTTCTTTGGAGGCAATGGGAATTGTGTGCTGTAAATAATGTTTGCTAACTCGGGATGGTTGTGGGAAAACAAACTATGGAGAGGCTGTTGGGAGAGTGTGGCCGGTGCCACGTGTGGAGGGAGCATGGGCAGAAGGAAAAACACCTCGGGGTTGAGTCATTAAAAGCTCTTATCTGAGGGTGTTGATAGGAGAGAGGGAAATGAGGCTTCTGCAAGCCCGCTGCAGGTTGGAAGGGAATCATTCCCTGTGCAGATTCCTGGGTTGTTCGGAAAAAAATGGGAAAGGGATTGTGTGGTAAGGTGGAGCCAGGTGGGGATCAGGCTCTGCTCGCAGGGAACAGGGACAGGAGGAGAGGGAACGGCCTCAGGCTGGGCCAGGGGAGGCTCAGGTTGGACACCAGGAGCAATTTCCCCATGGAAAGGGAGCTCAGGCCTTGGCAGGGGCTGCCCAGGGAGGTTTGGAGTGCCCATCCCTGGAGGTGTCTGAGGAAGGGCTGGAGGTGGCACTCAGTGCTCTGGGCTGGGGACAAGGTGGGCATCGGGCACAGCTTGGCCTCAGTGACCTTGGATCTGTTTTCCAGCCTCAGGGATCCTGGGATTCTGTGAACACTTTGCTGCTGAAATTGAGGAAGTCTCTCCTAAGAATTTGTGTTTTCTCTAAGATTTATAATGAAATTCACTTGGACTTTGATGGCAGAAGGTAAAACCATGACACAGAAAAACCGAATTTCAGGCTTCTGCTAAATTTTAACATCCTGGGAATAGCAAAGCTCTCCAGAGGGAAATTCCTTCCAGTGATGGGATAATTTACCAACTCCAGCTCTCATCCTGGGAAACAATGAAATCAGCAGAACCTTTCAGAACGAGCAAGAGACAGAATTTTACCTGAGTTCAGTGCCTGTCACACCAACTTTCATCCCCAATTCTTGAAGTTTGCTGAGGTGACAGATCCAGAAAATCACGTTGTGCTGTGTCACTCCTTGGCAGCTCCTCCCAGTCCCAGCTGGACTCGGTGGATGTTGTTTCATTTTCCAGCTTCCCCCTTTGCAGAACCCTTGGGATTTGAGCTGCATTTCAGAATTTGGCCTTCCAAACTCAGGGCACCGAGTGGTCCTGGCTGCCTCCCAGGCCGTGTGTGTGAGAATTGCTTTTTTATTCCCGTTTGGAATGCGGTCAATTTATAAGATCTCCCCACACCCTTTCTCCGCGGGAGTCACTTCATTTCTTTGTGAGTTTTGCTGTTAAACTGTGCATAATTTGGGGTTTTCATTGTTCTCCCCCTGCTTTTGAGGCCGCTTTGTGAGTTTTGAAAAGATGTTAATTTTCCTTTTGTTGTTTTCGGTTGACCACTTAATCCTTTCCCATTCCAATTGTTTTTCTTATTGCTCCCCTCCAACTTTTCTGTTGTTTGAAATGTCTGTCATCCCAAACTCGCCTTTGTTCTCCCAACAATGATTTTGGGAGCCTCCCTGCTGAGGCACATTCCAAATGTGTGTGTGGCTATGGATGGGGGGATTTTGGCCTTCCCTGCTCTTTGACGCCTCTCTTTCCTTCATCTGGGCTATCAGCAGATCCAAGCAGCTCCAGTTCTTTGCTTGGATCACCGGGAGCTCGATGCCCCTCAGATTCCACCAGGGTGAATTGACTTTATCAGTTTTGGGCTGACCACGACTCCACCTCAGCTCGGAAAATGAACTCAAGTCTCCCAAACCTCCCAGCAGCTCTGCAAACATTCAGGAGCTGTGTCTTTATCCTTCCTACGAAGTGGAAGCCATCCAAAACCGTGATTCATTCCCTCAAAAAGAATGGAGAACAGGCTGAAATCCCTGGAGGTATTTTCTGATCAGAGGGAAAGTCCAGATATTTATCAGGTACTAAAATATTTTCGTTTCAGTTCAAAGAATTTCACCTGAGAAGACCTTGGTTCCTCATAACCATCTCCAAAGGTGTGGGGATCACAGCTGGGAGGAATTCTGAGAATTTTGGGGTGGCAAGGCCCAGATTTTAAAGATATTTGGGTGCCCAGGGTTAGATAACAGCAATTTTATCTCCTGAGCCTGAAGTGGAGATCCTTAACTCAATTCCACTCCAGGCCCTGCAGGAATTCAGTAACTAAAGAGCCACTGGATGAAAATGGGACAGGGATGCTCCATTATTGTCTCCAGGTGGATGAGTGGAAGTGCCAAACAGGAGGAGAGGATTTAGGACTGTGGTTTCTGCAGGCGGAGAGAAGCCTCTGTGAAGAGCCAGGTTTTTGGGGATGGGTGGGATTTAAGGAACCTGCTTGGAAGTCCTTGGAACCTTCTGGGAAACTTGTTGCTGTTGGATTCATTTCCACGGATATTGAAGCAGCAGGATTTCAAAGTCTTGGTACCACACCAAAATGACAGCTTCTGTTCACTGCTGTAACAGCTCAGGATTTCCAGGGGTATTTTATCCCGGGTGGAAGTGGCTTAGGAATGAGAATCACTGGGATGCTCCAAAAAATGGGCTCCTTTAGAAGAATTTACCACCCATATTTGCCATTCCCACCCAAAATGGTTTCATTCATGTAAAAACAAATTTGGGATTGACCATGAGGCTTTGAAATGTGTGACCTACCACCAAACCATCCTGGACAAGAATTCCTGAGGGAATGCTGCAGAGCACCAACCATTCCATCCAGGATCTGTCTCTGGAGATCGGAACGGGATTGCAGAGGGCAGATTCTCACCTTCACCATGGAAAACTGGAAATCCTGGGAGAAATCCAGTTTTTCCAGGGTGTTTAAGTCAACAGTTGTGCTTGGAGCAGCTGAAGCTGTGGAGTTGTGGTCACATCTCCTCGCTGGCCCAGTGCAGGGCTGCAGTGTCACGGAATCATGGAATGGTTTGGAAGGACCTTAAGGATCATCCCATCCCACCCCTGCCATGGCCAGGGACACCTTCCACTGTCCCAGGCTGCTCCAAACCTTGTCCAACTTGGCCTTGGACACTTCCAGCTTCTCCTACTTCACCACCCAATGCTCTACACAGCTGGAGACCTCCCACCTGCCACGGAAGGGTCTTCTCCTTCCCTCAAATTGTGCCAATTCCCTAAGGATCCTCCCAGCCCTGATTTGTTGAGTTCCAGGTGAGGAGCAGCAACTTTCCCTGGATGAAACTTTAAACGTGGTGGTGTCTCTGAGTTGGGGTCAAACTGAGCTTTTAGGGGAACCGAGCAGCAATTTCTCTGGGATTCTGGCTCCATGGGAGGTGCTTTGCCCAGGACAACGTCACAGAATTGTGGAATGCCTTGGGTTTGAAGGGACCTTAAAGCCCATCCATGGCCACCCCTGCCATGGCCAGGGACACCTTCCACTGTCCCAGGCTGCTCCAAACCTTGTCCAACCTGGCCTCGGACACTTCCAGCTTCTCCTACTTCACCACCCAATGCTCTACACAGCTGGAGACCTCCCACCTGCCACGGAAGGGTCTTCTCCTTCCCTCAAATTGTGCCAATTCCCTAAGGATCCTCCCAGCCCTGATTTGTTGAGTTCCAGGTGAGGAGCAGCAACTTTCCCTGGATGAAACTTTAAACGTGGTGGTGTCTCTGAGTTGGGGACAAACTGAGCTTTTAGGGGAACCGAGCAGCAATTTCTCTGGGATTCTGGCTCCATGGGAGGTGCTTTGCCCAGGACAATGTCACAGAATTGTGGAATGCGTGGGGTTTGAAGGGACCTTAAAGCCCATCCAGTGCCACCCCTGCCATGGGCAGGGGCACCTTCCACTGTCCCAGGCTGCTCCAAACCTTGTCCAACCTGGCCTCGGACACTTCCAGCTTCTCCTACTTCACCACCCAATGCTCTACACAGCTGGAGACCTCCCACCTGCCAGGGAAAGGTTTTTCTTCCCTGAAATTGTGCCAGTTCCCTAAGGAACATCCCAGCCCTTGTTTGGACAACTCTGAGTCCCAGGTGAGGAGCAACAACTTTCCCTGGATGAAACTTTAAACGTGTTGGTGTCTCTGAGCTGGGGACAAACTGAGCTTTTAGGGGAACCGAGCAGCAATTTCTCTGGGATTCTGGCTCCATGGGAGGTGATTTTTCCAGGACACGAGGTTGGGAATCACACCCTGCTGCAGCTCAGGAGTTGTCCTGTGGCAGATACGATCTTCCCTCAGTAAATTCATTAAGTGCACAAACACAAAGACTCCCTTTGGACAATTAGGACCACGAGGGAGGGGTAGGGAAGATGATTGCTCCCTCCTGGGAAGAGATGAAAGCCTCCATTGGGAAAGAGAGGAGATTTTTCCTGATAGATCTTCAGATTAAACCCGAGGGGCTGCTTGAGCTGGAAGTCTGCCTTCTGTTTTGTATCAATAACTGGATTTCAAATGCTTGGCTCCCGCTCCTGTTTTGTAGGTAATGGTTCTCTGCTGAGCTCCCTCTGCTTTCTTGGAGGTGGATTAGGACATAATTAAATATGAGCGACTCTAACGAAAACCATGGGTCTATCAAAGCTAATTAATCACTGGGTCTGGTTTGGAACTTGGGAGAATCAGTGCAAACAATGGATTTGTCCCATCTTCCCTGAGTACTTCACTCCTGCCCTGCCTATTTACAGCAGGATCCTTGGGATTTGCTGCAAGCAAGCAGAAAATCATCATGTTCTTGTGCAAACACAAAGGAGAGGGAGCTCCTCATGTTTATTAATGCCTTTGTGGCAACTACTTGGTATAAACTCTGCTTAAGCCCCTCTTTTACTATGAGAGCTGGAAAAAGGAGCTTTCTTGGAGATGGAAACCAGGGAATTTCTCTCCTCTTGCAGCTGCAAGCAGAGTTTGTAAAATGGCAAAGAATTCGTGCCTGGCTAATGGGGCATCACTAAAGATTCACTGAGCTCATGCAGAGACAGAAATTTAGGAGGAATCGGAGCCAGAGGTGGGTTTGGTCCATGGCTCCATGGGCAAGTCCAGCTGCTGGAGCCTGGCACTTCCCAAGGCTGCCCATGGAATGGGAGAGCTGCTGCTCTGGGGGACAGGGCACGGAGAAGTTTCTGCCAAAAAGAAATGTTTAAATGGAAGAAAACCTGAAAATTTAACAAGTGTTGGGAAAGGTCTTTGTGTTTTGAGGTGAATTTGAAGGTGGATGAGTCTCTGTCTATTCCAGCTTTCCCTGTCCTCAGCCTCAGCCCATCCTTTTGGGATTGCTGCATCTGGAGAGGCTGAAGAGCAGCTGGAACAGAGACAAAGGAGGGTTTGGCCAGCCCAAAATCCAGTTCTCTCCATTCCTGTGGCTGCTGGAATTCGAGCTGTGCCTCTGGATGAGTTTTCACGTGGAGGTGTGCGTGTTAATGAAGGGCTTTGGAGCTGCTTTCATTCCCTTCTGGCTGTTTCATTATCTGAAAAGAGATGGAAATGTTTGCTCCCAACACCACGAGCCCTGGACAGACCAGTTGGATCCTGTGGTGTGAGGGAGGAGGAGCAGGGAAGCATCCACCTGGATTCCTGCTGCTCTTGGACAGCTCTTGGCTTTCCCAGAGGAGCAGCAGCCCAAATATCCACAGTGGGGTTGTGTCTCCAGAGATTTGAGGAAATCTCCCATCCTTGGGCTGCTGGCAGGGACAGGACAGTGGGACAGTGAGCACTGGAGCTTTCACCATCCAGCTGGAAATCCTCTGGGAATTCTCTGGCCTTTCCAGGTGAAAATGAGGGCAAACAAAAATCCACTCCAATCCTGAATGTGGTTTTCCTTTCCTCAATTTGTTTGCTGATTACACTCACCTGGCTCAGTGCACGCTGGACACAAAATTATGAACAGAATTAGGAGCAGAAACCTCCCTGAGTCCTCCAGGTTTCCTCTCACTTCCTGCAAACAGGGAGAGATCTGCCACAGAATTTGGTGGGAGCAGAATCAGCCTCAAACACTGAATTATCAGCTATTTATAAGACCAATTCCATTGATTATTTCCCTTCTGGCATGGCTGTGCTTAGTGCTAAAAGCACTTCCAGTTTAACCCAGTTCCCAGAACTGGGATGTGAACTCCAGCATGGAAAGCCTGGTTAATGGGGAAATATCAAATATTCTGATTATCAAATATTCCCAATATGTCAAATATTTCAGGAAAATATTCCTCCCTGGGAGGGTGGGGAGGCCCTGGCACAGGGTGCCCAGAGCAGCTGTGGCTGCCCCTGGATCCCTGGCAGTGCCCAAGGCCAGGTTGGACATTGGGGCTTGGAGCAGCCTGGGACAGTGGAAGGTGTCCCTGCCATGGCAGGGGTGGCACTGGATGATCCCTAAAATCCCTCCCAAGCCATCCATAATTCCATGTTTCTCTAATTCAGCTGCAAACTGATTTTTCCCCAGCTGTGTTGGTTCTCAGCTGATCCATCGGCACCAGCGGCAGGTGGAGTGCCATCGATTCCATGGCATTCCAGGGGAAAGGAGAGGCCAAGGGATGTGTGGCCTTTCCAGCACAATCCTCTGCTTATCTGCAGGCTCAGACTTGAGTTGGAATCCCAGAATCCCAGAAGGATTGGGGTTGGAAGGGACCTCAAAGCCCATCCAGTGCCACCCCTGCCATGGCAGGGACACCTCAAACTGTCCCAGGCTGCTCCAAGCCCCAGTGTCCAACCTGGCCTTGGGCACTGCCAGGGATCCAGGGGCAGCCACAGCTGCTCTGGGCACCCTGTGCCAGGGCCTCCCCACCCTCCCAGGGAACAATTCCTTCCCAAGATCCCATCCAGCCCTGCCCTCTGCCACTGGGAAGCCATTCCCTGGCTCCTGGCCCTCCATCCCTTGTCCCCAGTCCCTCTCCAGCTCTCCTGGAGCCCCTTTAGGCCCTGCAAGGGGCTCTGAGCTCTCCCTGGAGCCTTCTCTTCTCCAGACTGACCAGAATAAGAATAGTCCAATAATATAAAAGTGCATTTTTACTGAAGGCTCATAATTCCTGGATTTTGAAAATCAAAGTGGCTTTTTCAATGAAGTCCTTCCGTGTCTTCCATGGTGAAAACAGAGCTAAAGTGACTGTGCCTGGCAGCCTAAACCTACACAAGCTGTTTGTTGTAAAGCTCGTTGTCATCTGCCTGCCTGAATTTTTTGGGGTTATATTTTATTTTTTTTGTGGAAAACTGGAAAAGAGTGCGTGGAGAGGTTTGAAAAATTTAGTGGAAGACTGAAATGTCATTAAATTAAATTCAAATTAACTAAAACGTTTTTGTTTAGCAAATATGGCCGAATTTTTAAACATAAAGCCAACCTGGAATTCCAAGTGTGTCCTGAAAATAATCCCTGGCTTAGTTCTACTGGAGCACATTAGTTCAGACTAATTTTAGGCTGGCTCCTGGGCTGGCTCTGGGATCCAGAGTGAAAACCTGCTGCCCAGCACGATCCTGGACATGGGAATCAGGCTCCTGCTCCCAACTTCCTTTTGGAGGAGCCTCTCCCTGCCTTTTTCCCATCTGGCGTGCCCTGGGAGAAAACCTGGATGCTTTGAGACATCCTGTGTTGGTTTCACTCCCTGAGAAAAATGGGATTAGGTAGGGAATAGAATGAAGATGTTTTCCTGCACCACTGGGATGTGGGATTTGCTGCAGGGATTTGTTAGTTTCAGTAGGTTGGGTAAAATTATTCCGAGTGGTTTTTTTCTGTGTGAGAGAAATAAAGGGAAAGGTGATGTGAAAAGCTAATATTCCCAAAATATTCCCTGCCCAGGATTCTGTGTCTGCTTGGTGTCTTTCCCTGGATTTCTCTATCATTTCTGGCATTTTTGTATCTCACAGGGCTTCGTTCTCTCACAGAATCATCATTCCTCCCTTACATTGGGTGTTGGGAAGAAATTCCTCCCTGGGAAGGTGCTGAGGGGCTGGGATGGAATTCCCAGAGCAGCTGTGGCTGCCCCTGGATCCCTGGAAGTGTCCAAGGCCAGGTTGGACAGGGCTTGGAGCAGCCTGGGACAGTGGAAAGTGTCCCTGCCCATGGGAATAGGATGATCCTTAAAATCCCTTCCACCCCAAACCATTCCATGATTCCACGACCAAACAACACCTTGTGCCGTAACGTCCCTGGATCCACCACATCTCTTCCCATTTTTAAGGCTGGAATTTCATTCCTTTGGCCCAATTTGTTCTTGGCCAGCCCAGTAAAACTGCTCAGGATCATCTTCTAGGAACTGGGAAAACGGGAGTTTTATTTCATAGGAATTTCTGCTTCCCAGGGCTCCCTGTCTTGCTGACAGCTCCGTAATTCCCCATCATTTTTCCAGGGAAGTGCTGTGCTATTTCCCAGCTATTCAAGGGGATCACTCAGATCCTCAGATTCCTGGTGATGGCTCCTACTCATGCCAGGGATTTCCTCAGATCCCGATGGTTCGGAAATCCTTAATTTTTCAGAAATCCTTTATTTTTCAGAAATCCCTAATTTTTCAGAAATCCTTTATTTGTCAGAAATCCCTAATTTGTCAGAAATCCATAATTTGTCAGAAATCTTCTCAGCCTGTGTTTTCCACCTTGCCTTTTCCTTGGGAATAGTCAATCCAAGTTAACTCTTTCTCCGTGAGCACACAAAATACGTTCTCATGGATCTGAAACCTTTGTGGGATTCCCAACATTCCTGCTTGGAAAAGCACCACTTTTACTCCTCTAACTTATTTTTATTGCCTTTATCCCTCGTCACTCGACATTCTTTTGGATTCCTGGGCTTTCCCTGCTCCACTCCCCTCATCCTTTGCTCTGGTTTGGCTTCCATGATGTGCACGAGCCCTGTTTGATATCCTGGGCACTGAGGGCTCCGTTTTGCATCCAGAGGTTGCATCCAGACCTTTTTTTTTGGAATCTCGTGGCTTTCCAGTGCACTTTTAATGGAGTCTCCATCACTACCCCACTGCTATTCCCAATTATCTTCCTGGAAAACTCCCCCAGCCACCTCCAGCTGTTGGAGTCCGATCTCCTGAGATCCATCATTTCTTTGCTGCTGCTCTCACAGTTCCTTTTCCTTGGAATACTGGACTCTGTCACTTCATCCCAATTATCTCCCAGTTTGTCACTTGTCCCTCACTTTGAACTGGGCCAAAACCAACCTTCTCCACCTCCCATCCAAAGCTGCACTCAGCTGCTCCAGGCACTTTTCCCACTGAATTCCTTGCCCAAGAGTTTTCCATGTCCCATCAGATATTCTTGGGAGAACTCCTTTGTCCCTGTCTCCTTTTTAAGTGGTTTTTAGGAGCTTTTTAAAGTGAGATTGGTGCCATTTTTCCAGCTCTGTTTTTAACCTCATGTTCAATAATCTCTTCCCTATTTTTGGGCTGGTGGATCTCTCTCCTGGAGGAACCTCCACGATTATTCCTGCCTTTCCTTCCTGTAGTGCTGCTCTAAATTTGTCCTCCCAGTGATTGTTGACCACACTGGGGTTTTAAGGAATGATCTCTCCACCAGATAATCCAAATCCTTCTCTCCATCCTGTCCCTGAGCTCCCCAAAGCTACAGAAACCCAGCAGAAACTGATGTTTGGAGAAATTAATCCCTGAAACTTCCCTTCCTCTTCTTCTTTTTTTTTTTTGGATTTGTTGTTGTTTGCTTTGTAACCACCAACAACACAAAATAACCCTGGATTATCCCACCAAAATTCCTGCAATAAAAGCTCTCTAATCCCAGCCCTTTGCTACTTTGACTTGGCACATTCCTAATTTAGGGGGAAACAGCTTCTTTTGCTTCTGCTTAAATTCTTGGATGCTTAAAAACGAAATCTGATTCCAAACTGGAATGGTTTTCTCCCACTGTGGATTTTCCAGCTGGATTTTGCAGAGCTGCACATGGGGCCAGGCTCTGGCTCCGCTGTGGGCACTGAGGGCAGGGGGAACATCCCTGAAATCCTTCATTTGAGGATAATAATCCTACAAATGAGGATCCCAGGCCTCAAAAAAAGGCAAAGGGAGCTCAATTTCACCAGGAATTTCCTCTTGCTCAAGGTTATGGTTTTGGCCAAGTCAAATTTCTATTTCCAGATTAAGAAATCAGGTGACTTTTCCAGATTTTTCTCTGTTAAACAGAATTAGAACAAAAACGTCCCCTCAGAGTGTGTCTGGGTGTCCCTTTGTCACCTCTCTCTTCCCGTGGGATTATTTTTGGTCTGTTTTCCATTCCTACACTGCTCAGAACAGTTTTTAATATTTTAATATATGTTTATTGTGGATTCCTTCGCTTCTTTCTGCACCCTCTTTATTTGTTTCCCACTTCCATATTCTTGGAATCAGGGTGAGAGAATAGGGAATCATAGAATGGTTTGGGTTGGAAGGGATATTAAAGATCATCCCACTCCAACCCCAAATACAGCCACCTGCTCGGAACTGGGGCTGAATTTAATTCCTGCCCTTCACAATCACCTCCAAAACACTTCAAGCAAAGTATTCCTCATTTTTGGGTTGTACTTGGATCTCAATCCTATAGAAATATGGAATATCCCAAGGAATTTTAAGTCCAGGCTTTTTAATGGAGCCTGTAGGATACAGGGTGAGGGGTTAAACTAAAAGCAAATTCACATCAGATATAAGGAAGAATTTTTTTAAAGTGAGGGTGGAAAAACGTTGGAAAAGATTGCCCAGAGAGGTTGTGGATGCCTCACCCACATGGATGGACCTTTGGGATCTTGGAGATGTCCCTGTTTATTACTGAGGGGGCGTTGGACTAGAGGAAAATCCCTTCCAAACCATTCCATGATTTCATGGAAGTTTAGACCCTCTGTGACTTTCTCTTGGTGAGGGATGGGAAGAGAGGCCTCCCCAGGTGTGGGAAATTGGGAATGTGGGTGGATCCACCTGGGAAAAGGAGAGGGATGTGGGGAAATGGCAGCAATTCCCTGCTGCAACACCCAGGCCTCGTCCATCTGCCCGTGGGATGGGTCACTGCAGGTGTGGAAAAGGAACCTTGTGGTCATGTGGGAATTAGGTTGGAAGAAAAATTGGGAATGAGAAGGGCAGAGTGAGGGTGAGAGCTCAGACACAGCTCTGTGTCCTGCTTGGGAACTTCCAGCTTCATCCTAATCCTTCTTGTTCCTCCCAGGTAGTGCCTGGCGTGTCCTCAATGGGAATTTCCAGTCTCAGGATGGAAATGCAGAGGAATTACCCAGTTGGGTGTCCTGGATGCAGCTCTGGGAATGGGATGATCCTTAGGGGTGTCTGTGTTGTGTTCAGAGATCCCAGTGAGCCAGGAGTTGGACAAACCCCTTGGGAATTCATCCCTGGATGAAGGAGCACACGGGTGAGTGCTGCTGGGGACGTGGAGGGCTGAGGGGATGTCAGGGTTTTCCCAGCTCAGGTTGGTGGCTGGGGTGGGGACAGGGATGTTCTCTGTGTTCTGGGAATTGGGGTGATCCTGCTCTGCCAGTCTTGGGAGTAGCACCAAGAGAAAACCCCAAAACAGGAGAATTTCTGCTTCCCCATTGTCCTGCACTGTCCTCTGCAAAGAATCTCAAAATCATGGAATATCCTGAGCTGGAAGGGACCCACAGGGATGATCCAGTCCTGGCCCTGGCCCTGCCCAGACCCCCCAACAATCCCAGCCTGGGCATCCCTGGCAGCGGTGCCCAAAGGCTCCTGGAGCTCTGGCAGCCTCGGGGCCGTGCCCATTCCCTGGGGAGCCTGGGCAGTGCCCAGCACCCTCTGGGGAAAGAAGAACCTTTCCCTGCTCTCCAGCCTGAGCCTGCCCTGGCCCAGCTCCAGCTGCTCCTTGGGTCCTGTCAGGTCACAGGAGCAGTTCCATGTTTGATCAGTCTGTTTGGCACTTGGGGAATTCACCTTCCCAAGGAGGAGGGAGAAGCAGAGGTGCCAACACTGCATGGAATTCCTTGCTGGACACCTTATCCTGTGGTCTCCCTGTGTTGCTCAGACTCTGGGAATGTTTTTTTTTACAATCACCAGCAGCTTTGTTGGATGTTAAAATGTTATTTTTGCACCCACTTTGCTGACAGCCAGAAGGTTCCTTTCCTTGGAGGAGAGGGGATCTCGGGAATGATTCTGCCGTGGGCTACAAAACATCAAAGTCAATCTTTTTCCTACTCCTCTCCCAGAAACCAACAGCTCTGAAATGGAGTCCCTGGATGCAGAGCTGCCTTCAGGGCAGCACAAGCTCGTTATAACAGGCTAGAACAAAATAAATATGATTGGATTGGAAAATCCATTTACTTTTCCCAGCTTAATGTAAAAACGGGAGAAATTAAGGGTCAACTCCCAGTGTTCTAAGAACCACTTGTTTCAAAGAACAAACCCCTCCAGCTTGTTCATCTTTAATCCTCTTTGGATCAGTCCCTGGCTATTCTGGAGTTGAGATTTCAAATTCAGCAATTTTTCTTTGGTTTCACTGGACTGGGAGTTGGGACATTCTTTGACCTGCTGGAAAGAGTCCAGAGGAGGCAGCAGGATGAGCAGAGGGATGGAGCAGCTCTGCTGGGAGGAAAGGCTGGGAGAGCTGGGATTGTTGAGCCTGGAGAGGAGAAGCTTTGGGCTGAGCTCAGTGTGGCCTTGCAGGGCCTGAAGGAGCTGCAGGAACCATGGAGAGAGCCAATTTCCAAGGGCTGGAGGGCCAGGAGCCAGGGAATGGCTTCCCAGTGGCAGAGGGCAGGGCTGGATGGGATCTTGGGAAGGAATTGTTCCCTGGGAGGGTGGGGAGGCCCTGGCACAGGGTGCCCAGAGCAGCTGTGGCTGCCCCTGGATCCCTGGCAGTGCCCAAGGCCAGGTTGGACACTGGGGCTTGGAGCAGCCTGGGACAGTGGAAGGTGTCCCTGCCATGGCAGGGGTGGGAATGGATGATGCTTAAAATCCCTCCCAACCCAAACCAGTCTGGAATTCCATGATATAGGAAGGCAAAACCAGCCCTGAGCCAGGGTCAGAGAGTGCCTTGAAGGACAATTATCCCTCACTCCTCAGACACTTTCAGTCTCCAGATTCCCAATCAGGGTTTATCTCATTCCATGGGAATGACCTCAGCACCACAATATTCCCTCAGCAGAGGCCACCAGAGAAGATGGGACACTTCTGTCCGGTGGATGCTTCCGGAAGAAGGATGGAGCATTATTTGGATGGAGTTGAGCAATCCTGATCTGCTCTGTCACCCTTAAATCCAGTTCTAGTTCATATCTGAGTGTGTCTTAACAAAGCTGGGCTCAAGGTGGGCCCAGCCCTGTGTGAGGCACAGCGGGAAGGTTGGTTGAATTTTTTGCACCCCTGAACCATATTCTGAGTTTTTTCGATTCTTACATGGAGTATTGAAAAGAAAACCCCCCCCCAAATATCCCAGAAACATCTGGAAAGAGGTTTCTCCAGGAGAAAAGAGCCCCATCCCCACCCACACTGGATTTTACTGGTGCCCAGCTCCTAACTCCAGACTGATGAGCCAAGAGTCTTTTCCAACGGGCTCCATTGATTGGGAATTCTCCCTGGGGTTTCTCCAAGGTGTAGGACTGGTGGCCACCTCCTGCAAGGATTGTCCCCACATTTTTGGGATCCTTTTGCCAGTGCAGTGCCAGAACCCCACTGCTGCCACTTCTGAGGGTCCCCTGAAGGATCAGCAGCTGCAGGAGGAGGTGACAATTTTTCCAGAGGCTGGAATTTGGGCTGGAATTGCACCTTTTCTGTGCTCCCACGGGGCTGTTTTCTTGGCAAACACTCGGAGCAGGGATGGCTCCGTGGAGCTCCTCCCTCACTGTGAACATCTCCCAGATGTTGAGTGCTGGACAAATTTAGCACTGCACAGGGGATGTGGCATCCCAGCACGTAGACAGGGTTTTCCTGGAGGGAATGGGGAGGCTGGGATTATCCTGGACAGAGGAGGACCCACTTGATGTTGTGCTGTGAGAACCATTCCTCGTGTGACCTTTGGAGTGCTGGTGAGGGCCAGGCAGGAGCAAACGGCAGCTAAATTTGGCAGAGGCCTTAAAAACATTTCCCATTTTGTTTGACAGATGTCTGTGAGATGGGAAAGAGCTTTCCCTGCCTATCAGGGGACTTCAGCCCATGGAAATCCTGCTCCAGCACCAAAGCTGGATGGTTTTTCCAGCAGTTTCTCCCAAGCAGCACATCCATATCTTCATCATTCCCTGTTATATTTTTAATGTGTGTGTCCTCAGGATCTCATCTGGAGATCCTATCGCAACAACCGACCCCAATGGTTGCTTTGAAACTGCACCTGGTGCTTCTGAGTCATCCCAGTGGGCAAGGCTGGAGCTGGGAAAGAGCTGGAATGTGCAGCTCATTAGTTCAACACCGATGTTTTCGGGATGGTGGAAAGGAGGAGGAGACAGCAGGGAAATGTCTCAAGTGCAGGAGGCACCTGACATGGGGGGGATTTTGCTTTTTCCATCTCATTGGTGGCACCTGGAAGTGTCCTTTTCCACTCTGTTGGCTTTTACCAGGATTTGCCTGGTAAAACCTGCAAGGAGTTGGAGCCTTTTCTAGCTTGATCCAGCCCAGAATCCCCCCTGTGTCCTGGGCTGTACCCAAAGCTCTGTGGGCAGCAGGGCAGGGAGGGGATTCTGTTGCTCTGCTCTCCAGAGATCCACCTGGAACACTGGGAACAGTCCTGGTGCATCCAGCATGAGAAGGATGTGGAAGTGTTGGAACAAGTCCAGAGGAGGCCACAAAGTTCCTTAGGGGACTGGAACATCTCCGCTATGGAGCCGGGATGGGAGAGTTGGGAATGTTCAGCTTGGAGAAGAGGAGGTTGTGTGGAGACCTCACAGCAAATTTCAGGGTCTAAAGGAGCTACAGAAGATCTGGAGAGGGACAATTCATCAGGAACTGAAGTGGCAGGATGGGGGGAATGGCTTCCCAGTGGCAGAGGGCAGGGCTGGATGGGATCTTGGGAAGGAATTGTTCCCTGGGAGGGTGGGGAGGCCCTGGCACAGGGGGCCCAGAGCAGCTGTGGCTGCCCCTGGATCCCTGGCAGTGCCCAAGGCCAGGTTGGCCATTGGGGCTTGGAGCAGCCTGGGACAGTGGAAGGTGTCCCTGCCATGGCAGGGGGGGCACTGGATGGGCTTTGAGGTCCCTTCCAACCCAAACCATTCCATGATTCCATGATTCTGTGAGCCTGGCATTGTGTGGATCCACATCTTTGGGGTTTGGCCAACCCAGCACCAGACGGGGCCCTGCAGGAAGGGCCAGGGGTGCAGGGCTGTGTTATTAAATGAGGTGATGACAGAGACCCTGTCAGTCACTGACATCCTGAGGGGTTTCCAAGCTCATTCCATCACTGTCTGCTCCATCACAACTGGGATATCTCCCACTCCCTTCCACTGACCTGCTCTTCAGGCAGCACGGAATACCGAGGAGTCGTTCCTGTAGAAAATCTTCTGCTCCAGGAGAGCAGGGATGTGAAAATCCTGCTAAAAGCACTTATTTTTCCACCAATACCTATGGAAATTATCACAGGATAGCTGCAGGGGTTCCAGGGATTCTGCCCTGCCCTGTGTGATGCTCCTGCTCTCCCCAAAATCCACAGACTCCAGGGCTGGCCCACAAACTGCAGCATTCCCGGGCTCCTGCAGGATGAGAGGCCCTCCACGTGGGTGAGTTATCGTTATTTGTTATTATCCTCTCCCTGATCCACTTGGGAAGACAGATGTGCATTCCTTCCCCTCCCCCCCCCTTCCCCGAGAACTGATGAAACATGAAAATCACTTCTTAGAGGAGAAAAAAAAAACCCCAACCACAAAGTCACCACAATTCATTGGGAGCTCGTTGGTTCCTAATCTCTGAAAATGAGCCAGGTCAAACAGCCACGGCTCCTCTGATAAATTGTTATTCTTAGGGATTTCATCCTTCCATGGAAAAGTACTGGGCTGGCTCTGGGAGCTCCTCTCACCCTGGCAGCAGCATCCAGCAGTGGAAAATTGGAGAGATCCAGCTGCAGGGAGAGCGTTCAGGGCAGTATTTTTAGATGCTTCGGTTCTTTTGGACTCCACACATGCTTCCCTGTGGAAAACAAGGCTGGCTATCCCAGGGACTTCCTGTGCTGCTCCTTGGGAATGAGTGGCTGAATGAAATAAATAGGAGGAAAAGAGAGCTCTGAATTTGTGGAGTGCACAGCTGGAGAGACGAGGGAAGTTCGAGAGGGAATGCCTGGGAATTCTCCCTCCAGCAGAGCTCAGGAGTGGAACTCCCGTTGAATTCCCTCTCCCTTTGAGGTGTTTATTCCCTTATTCCCACTCCCTGTGGTGACATTTAAAAAGTCCTGGAGCCAGTGCCAGCTTTCCTTGGGAACAGCGACCCTGGCACAGCAGGGCTGCTGAAGGGAGCAATTCCCAGCCGGAATTTCTGAGAGCTGTGACAGCAACAAAATGCACCAGGACTCTGGAGCAGGTGTGGATCATTCCACTGCTCCACGGAATCTCCAGAGGGTGATTCCCAGTGAAACTGGGTGCAGGGAAAAAAGCTCCACCTTCTCCTTTTGACTCTGGGAGGTGTCACCTGAGCGGGAGAATCAACAAATCCCACAATGGTTTGGTTGGAGGGACCTCAAAGCCCATCCAGTGCCACCAGGGACACCTTCCACTGTCCCAGGCTGCTCCAAGCCCCAATGTCCAACCTGGCCTTGGGCACTGCCAGGGATCCAGGGGCAGCCACAGCTGCTCTGGGCACCCTGTGCCAGGGCCTCCCAGGGAACAATTCCTGCCCAAAGAAAGCTCTCAGCGTGCCAGGCCCGCCTGTTTTTCCAAACACTCCTTCCTCCAAGTTTTTGGGGTGCTTCACTCCTCTGGAATTGTTGGCATTGGCAGCACCTCTCCCCTCTGATGTGTTTGTGAGCATCCCCACAGCCACTGGGGGTGAAACCTGGGTGTGCTCCAAGCTCTCCTGCTACCCCAGGACACTGTTTGGATGCCAGAAGAGCTGGGGAAGAATCCAAAGGGTGCCAGAGCAGGATGCTGCCTGTTTTTGTTGTTGATTCCCTCTCGTGACAGGCACAAGGATGTGCATGGACAGGTAGAGCACAGGAAGCTCTCCTCCATCCCTGACATTTTTACGAATCTTGGATTATTTCAGTGGTTCTGGGTCAAGCAGCCACCTCAGAGGGATGTTTTTGGGGAAGACTTGCCTGGATGAGTTCAGTCATTCCCAAGAATGAAAATGGTGATGTTGAGGTCTTCACGCTGCATCAAAACCAAAATTATTCCAGAGGTTCTGCTGAGGAGCTTTGGTGTTTCCATGCTGGGATTTTGCAATGGGATGCCAATAGTGTCAGGGCCATGCCTTCTGCTATTTTTCCAGGATAAACTGCCTCTGTTTATCTCACTCCCAAAATCTGACAGATGTGTGGAGCCAGATTTAGAAAACTCGGCCCTGAGGAATGTTCAGACCACAACTTCAGGAGCTTGGGAGAAGTTTGGAGGTGGCTTGGGAATGCTGTCATGCTTGGCACAGAGGCTGAGGGCAGAAAAAAGGGCTTGGGGGCTCCAAAATGGAAAATGGTGGGATTTTCCTGGATTAAGACAAAGGATGGTGGAAGAAAAATGGCGATTTGTCCAGCTCTGGCTCCTCAGCACAGCAGGGCCAGGGAGCTCCTGGAGCGGGGCCAGCGGAGGCTGCGGAGCCCAGGAAGGGCCTGGAGCATCTCCGTGCCCAGGAAAGGCCGAGGGAGCTGGGGCTGCTCAGGCTCGAGAGGAGCCCGGGCTGAGAGGGGCCCTCAGGCCTGGGTGTCCCTGGGTGTCCCTGGGTGTCCCTGAGTGTCCCTGGGTGTCCCTGTGTGCCCCTGGGTGCTCCTGAGTGTCCCAGTCTGTCCCAGTCTGTCCCAGTCTGTCTCTGGGTGTCCCTGGGTGTCCCTGGGTGTCCCAGTCTGTCCCTCTGTGTCCCTGAGTGTCCCTGTGTG
>VZRV01004876.1:0-24880 GCA_013398115.1 Falcunculus frontatus | reverse complement strand
CAGAGAGCTCAGGGAGTGCAGGGGGGTTTAAGGGAAGGGAAAACCAGGAGGGGCCAGGTTTCACAACCAACAGGGAGAAGGGTAAGGGGCGGATACATGGGTCCAGGGTCCAATAAAAATTTTTAAGGGGTGGGTATAACAAACTTTAACCATTGGGGCTTCGAACTGTACAGAACATTCTGGAAATGTGGGTGGGTCTCAAACCATGGTGCCGCCCTCAGTGTCCTCCTCCAGGGAGGAGTCCTATGCCTCCAAGGAGGAGGCAGATCGATTGACTGTGGCAATCACCGAGGCCGAGCCCAGCACAGGACAGGGCTTTTTTAGTCTAAAGTGCTGGGCTGTCAGCCAGGTGTGGCTCGGGGAGCTGTGCCAGCTGGAGCAGGACGCTCTGCCTAAGCAGGGATACAGCAGCTCCAGCTGTGGCTTGTTTACACCTTACCAGTAATGGCTTGAGCAAGGAGGCTCTGCTGGTTTTAGTGTTAAAGAATGCTGAGACCAGCTTGGCCAAACTGTCATACCCACCACTGCCACTGAAAACATCAGGATAAATCAAGCTCTCTAGTACTACTTTTAGTCTTGGAAAGCACGCATGACTTTGTTACAGCACTCCTCTAAACATGCACACACTCTTTCAAAACTTTGCACTATTTATACATTTTAGCAAAGAAAGAAATTAATGTTCATTGGCTATAAATTGCATAATGCTCTTCATTAATTAATGTTCTGTCTTGTACTGGTTATTGAATTCTTGATTCTTATGCTTATTAGTCCACATTTTCAGTCTTTTTATTATCTTTTTCCCAGATAGAGAGGTATTGTGGTTTATACCCAGATGGAAATTAAGCACCAAGCAGCTGCTTGCTGCCACCTCTTCTTCCCCCCCACACTGGTGGAATGGGGAGGAGATTTGAAGTAAAACTTGCATGTTGAATTAAGAACAGTTTTACAGTTGAAAATAAAGTAAATACAACCATAGTAGTAATTAATAATGATAATGACAAAGAACCAAACAAGTGATGCACAATGCAATTGCACACCACCTGCTGACTGATGCCAGAGCCCCCTTTCCCAACCAAGATCAGCTGCCCTTCTCCTCCCAGTTTATATACCAGGCATGATCTATGATGTGGAACATCCCTTTGGTCAATTCAGGTCACCTCTCCCAGCTGTGCTCCCTCCCTGTTTCATTTGTGAACCTCCTCACTGGCAGAGCAGGAGACAAGGAAAAAAGAATTCCTTGACTTAGGATAAACATGACTTAGCAAAACCCAAAACTTCGGTGTCTTATCAACACCATTCTCATTCCAAATCCAAAATACAGCACTGGAACAGCTGCTGAGAAGAAATTAACTCCACCCTACCTGAAACCAGGACAATGGGATTACAGTACAGTTGCTGAATTGTCTTTGTTAGTTTCCTCTTTATCTCAAGGTTCTGCAAAATGGCCTTGTGGTTCATAAATTCTGCATTCCTTGTGTCCAGCTTCAGCAATATATCTCTCTTCCAGGTCTGAGATCACTGAAGCAGATCAAGGTTGATTACAGTTGTTTTAGCAAAACTTAAAGCTTCAGGAATTTTCCCAAGCTGCATTCCCACTGTAGCAGCTTATGACAAACCTTGCTAAATGTTGGCTCCAGTGCCATATGACAGTGTGGAAAATTACACTGCTTATGATTAATTGAAACAATTATTTAGAGAACTTAATTAAAACAATTAATTAGAAAAGGTATTAATAAAGCTATATAATTTCCAGCACCATGAGGACGTGCAGAACAGGTACTCCCTGATCTGAGGGCGGAATGTCCAGGCCCCCATATGGGAGTCAGAGGGCCAAGTGGAAGAAACCAAAGAGCTGCCAACACCAGCAGCAAAGCATATTTTGCTGAGTAAACCTGACAACGTATAACCTACAAATGTACATGACTGGCAGCCAGTCACTTTATGCTATAAAAGGCACTCCCACTTTTGCAGGACAAGAAGTCCTGGCACACCTCCCTAAGGTGTGTGAAGGTCCCTCCCTTGAGTAGGGAAGCCCCTTAAGGTCACTTCTCAAGGCTGAGCAAAATAGGTTTACTCATGGTTGTTGTATGGGTAACGTCAATCTCTGCTTAATAATTGTTTTGCTAGATTTAATAGAATTGCTCCTCTATTGCTTCAAAAATAGTGCACTATACTATACTAGTGTATTGTATACTATGGCCACCTATACCATGTAGCAAATAATTCTGATTAAGTTATTTTGCTTAATCATTGCAATTAATTGAAATAAATACTTCATTTTATTTATATAAATATATTTGGTTTACCATCCTTAATCCCAAGGGACAAAGTTGGATATAGGCTCAATTACACCTCTGTAACCCTTTAGACATAAACTGTTGAGGAGTCTGGGGCTGGGATGGGATCCAGCTGCATCCAGACTCCTCTCTGAGAAGGAGTTTAGAAAGCAAGAGTGTCCTTTCTGTTCCTGCTGGCACGACAGGAGGGCTTCTCTAACAAGCTTTGTCTGTTCTCCAGTCACCACTGAGAACTTCTGCAAGCAGCAGGGAGCTGGACTGGATGAATATTATGGGTCCATTCCAACTTGAGATATTCTGTGATTTCAGGGTTCTATGAAGTGGTGGAAGGGGAAAAGTGATTTTCTTTTGCCCACAATGGAAGGGGGGGGGACATAAAATTTTTTTCAATCAAATTACAGTGGGAAAATTTGGTTTAATCTTTGGCAGAAAACTAAATAACATTAAATTTTTAAGAAGAAACGAAAGTGACTAGAGACCTTGGGACATCTGTAGAACTGTAGATTTTAATGAACAAATTAGACCAAAATACATTGGTTAAGTAGTTATGTAAGTAAAATTTACTCTTGTTTGGAAAAGGAAGGTGGTAAAAATCAGTTCTTCAAAGGTCTTTTTAAAGTATTTTGTTCCTGGGCACAGAAAGCTTATTTTTAGCCTTAATTAGCAGACTCCTTCAGAGTACATGGAAAGAATAAAGACCTCTGAAAGGCAGAAAATGCCTGTGAGATAATTCAAGTTCAGAACTTGAAAAACAGGAGTAGGAAGATACATAAAATTATACCTTCACTGTGTATCAGTCTGTGTTTACCTTGTCTTTTGCGGTGTAATCTTGATTCTTCCTCCTACAGCAGATGGCAGAAGGGAATCAGGCTGTGGTGACTGAGTCTGTCTTTCTGGGGCTCACAGGCAACCTGAAGCTGCAGGTGCTTCTCTGCACGTTGTTTCTGCTGATTTACCTCTTGACCCTGGGCATGGCTGTGCTCATCCAGCCTGACTCCAAGCTTCACCCCCCCACGTACTTCTTTGTCAGCAGCCTCTTCTCCTTAGCTGCCAGCATCATCATCATCACACCGGGCACACTCGTGACCTTTTTAGCTGACACCAAAGTCAGATCCCACACAGCACGCACAGCTCAGCTCTTGCTGCTCTGCACTGCAGTGACAGGAGGATGCTCCCTGCTGCCTGTGAGCACATGTGACTGCTTTATCACCATCTGCAACCTCTTGCTCTGGCCTGTGATTGTGTCCAAGAGGTTCTGTGTGCTCCTTGGGTGTGTCTCCTACTTGATGAGCTGCATCAGTGCACCTCTTCAGGCATTATTTGTATTCCACCTGTCCTTCTGCCATGGGAGAATACATCATGCCATCTCAGATAGGTCTTTCAGATTTCTTAGAAATTTTCCTCTATGGATAATAATTTCTGTCCTTATTTGTGTGAATCGTGTTATGGATACGAAAAAGGCCTCAGCAGGGAATTTCTTTAGCCTTTGCAGCATTTCGTGAAAGCTCTGTCTTTACCTTGTAAAGAATTTAAAACAATGTTACAGTTTTGTAAACTTCTACACCTGCAGTTGTTTGTCAAGCATTGTTATGGTTTTAACTAGAAAAACATCTAGAAACGGATGGTTCAGAACTTGGCCAATCACCTCGAGGGGTGGATGGCCAAGAGACCAATTACTTTATGCCATTCAACCCGCTTCTGCATATTAACATATAAAAGCTGTTCCATTTTCCATTAAACTTCCTTCCTTACTTCGGATCATCTTTGGCGCTTGGACTGTGTTGTTCTTACCCGTTCGGGAGCTACAGTGACATCGTGTTATGTTTCTGTTTAATTAAACAATGATACTGCACTTTTAAGCTGTCACTTACCTTGTCATACAGAAGACACCTACATCACATCAGCTGGTTCTTCCCTACAAAATCACTTTCTTTCTGCTGTTCACAGAATATGACTGTGATGCTGAGGTCGCTCTACAGACAATGACTAAGGATAAAAGTGGGCAAAGACAGGCCTAAGGCCAGGTGAAAAAGGATCAGACTGAATGAGCTGCCTTAAGACTGGAAATGTGAGTATCAGCCAGTAATTCAACTTTTAATCAAATCTAACCCTCAGATTTCTGGAACAAATTGCTTTTGTCTCTGACTGTGCTTTGACCCAAATCTCTTGAACATTACATGTGGAATTTTTCTGTACTTGGTTAAACAACCAATATCTAGTGAGAAGCCGTGTTCTGGTCAGTGGGGCTGGGGAGGGGCCAGGAGGAGCACGGGGAGTCAGTCAGACCTGGGGACAGTCAAGTCTGGATGCAGATTTACTCTGATCTGGGTTTGACTGGGGTCTGTTTCAATTAATTAATGTCTGAATAATGTCTGATTGAAATGATGTCATGCCAGCCAGCAGGCTACATGCACACTGCTTTCCCTTTGATTGTGAAAGATGGGCATCAATCTCTTTGGCATCGAGAGGGGCATTGTGGATGCAGGGTTGCTTATGGTTCTGAATAGGAAACCACATAATAAACCCAACAACAGCTCAATAAAAAGGATCTTTTAATAGGATACAATAAAAATGACGATTGATAACGAGCTAATCTTATGTCCCTTATCCCCAAATGAATGTGGACTGCATCTTTGCTTCACCTTCAAATTTTACTGAGAAAGCATAACTATGGTAAGCCTGTGTGGCAACTCTGTCATTAATTTTGCTGCATAATGAAGTAATAGTAATTACTGCAAAGTAAAAGCCAGATCTTAATCTTGCAGTAGGATATCTGGGTTTATTTAGAAATGCTTTCCAAGTTGTGTAAAACTAGAGGTGTCTGTGAGTCAGCTAATCTACATGCACCATGTTTAGCCAACCTCTAACAACTATTCCTTATTGCTCCAATCAGCACTAGCCAGTCTCAGTGGACTTCATAAATACATACATACATATATATATATATATAGTATAAAGCACTGTGGAAAAGCATCTCTTCTGCTTCACTGCAGAGTGCTCAGAGTAGAAAGCTTTTCTGGAGACCTCATAATTTAGGGGGTCTTTTTTCCTTCCTCTTCTTCCACCACACCCCACAAAAGGTAGCAGAGAAATTACCTTTGTTATATTCAAATGTTGCTACTGATGATACTGGAACTCGAACTGATTAGTCCATAAAAAGATAGCTGCTATAATTTTTCTTCTTGTTCTGCAGGGTAAAAATGATAGCTGAGCATTTGAAGACAGTAGTGAATATGCAAAGTTTGAAGGCAAAGCTATGAAAGAAGAAGAATTGGTCAAAAATAGAGACAAAAATACATGCATAAGACCGCACTATTTTCTTCAGAAACTTTTATAATCTGCTCAGAAGATCTTTTCAAAATCTCGATAGTTTCTAAATTCTAGTCATCCTTTTGTCTGTTTAATCAGGCAGTTGTATTTTGACTGCAGATTTGCCTGGCTGTTTGCAGCTTCATCAGCTACTGAGCACTAAACGAAGAGAGTTCTACTGGGTACCAGAGAAGGATGATCCTTGGGAACCTCAGTGGAGTGAGTGAATTCAGACTCCTGGGTTTTTCTGAAGTCTCTCACTTGCATCCTTTGCTCTTTGTAGTTCTATTATCTCTTTATATTCTCACCTTGATGGCTAACACAGTGATAGTGTCCATAATAAACAGTGATAATATCCTTCATACCCCTATGTATTTCTTCCTCACTCAGCTGTCCTGTTTGGATATCTGCTATTTGTCAGTCATTATCCCAACTATTCTTGAGAATCTGATGGTGGGCACAGTAAGTATTTCCAAGACAAGATGTGCAATGCAAATGTTTTTCTTCCTCTTCTTTGGAGTTGCTGAATGTTTTCTCTTGGCTGCCATGTCCCTTGATCGCTGTTTTGCAATTTGCTACCCCTTGCATTACACAGTTGTCATGAACAGCAGGGTCTGCAGGAGCCTGGTTGCTGGAACTTACATTTGTGGGACTGCTGTGGGCTTAGTGCACACCCTCATAACGTTCAGCTCACCCTTGTGTGGTTCTGCCATCGACCACTTCTTCTGTGAGATTCAGCCCTTCTTGGAGCTGCTTTGTGGCAACACTTTCCCGAGTGAAATCCAGGTCATTGTGGTGGCTGTCTTTGCTATTCTGAGTCCTTTCTTACTGATCATTTATTCGTATGTTCGTATAATTTCCACAGTTCTTCAGATGGCATCAGCTGAGAGCCAGCAGAAAGCATTTTCCACTTGCTCCTCACACCTCTTAGTTGTGACTCTTTTTTATGGCACTGCAGGCTCCATGTATCTGCGGCCAAAATACAGCTACTGTGCATCTGTTGACAAGTTCCTCTCACTTTCTTATTCTGTGGTGACTCCTCTATTGAATCCTATTATTTATAGTTTGAGGAATAAGGAGGTGAAAGGAGCCCTGAGGAAAAAATGGAGAAAAATTAATTCAGTGTGGAAATGAAATAGAGTATTTGCTTTGTTTCAGGTGTTCATAGGGGTATTTTTCACTCTAAATTCTTGTTCAGTAAAATTAATTTCCAGATAATTCCCAAGAACACTTCAGCTTTTGGGGAGGAAAGAGGGAGAAGAGTGGAGATTTTCAGCTGTAAGAGGGAGTGTTAGAAGCTATGGTGAGATTTTGAAAGGAAACTTCTTCCACATACTTAAGAAATTCTTAAATAAATAAACCTTTTCTTTCCTTTTTCTTTTCCTTGCTATTTTTCAGAAACTTTAAAATTGTGTTTCACATACTTCTGACTTTTTGAACAGAAGAGTAATATTCAGGAGCCTGATTTTACTGAAAGAACTGAGAAGAAGAAGAAGTTTTCATCAGGTTGCATTTACTTCCTGAAAATGTTTAGTAAATTTCTTTAGGGAAAGGAGAGGACATAATTCAGGCTATAATGTAGAGCCCAGGAAATTAATGAGTGCTGACTACTAATTCTGAAATTGTTATTTTGGGGGGGGGGGAAGTGTGTAAAATTGTATTCCTGCCTCACTGTCCCAAAGATCTTTCTTTAATTTTAGAGTAATTGCTTTAAACGTGTTAGACCAAGTCTAGACATTTGGAGAACCTAACCACTGTAGTGCTCTGTAACTGTTAATAAAATTCTTTTTATTAAATCCTCAAAACTTAAATGATATTGGGAAGTTAAGGACATGAATTACTGCTTAAACTAATCCTTCATTCCTGAAAATAATTGTAAATATAAACATCATAAAAGTACAGTGTTCTTAATTTGATGTTATATGAATTTTTATCTTGAGAGTTTGTAATTCCACAGAAAAATTATAAGGTATAACTCTTTGCAGAAGCTTAACATGTTTGCTTTTAATCACATCTTAATTTGTACCAAAAAAAGTAATTAAAATAGAAAAATGTAGAATATTTTCCAGCATTAATTTTAAAAGATGAGCCACCAATAAAAGATTTAATTCATCATATTTTCAAATCTCATCTCTGATTTTAAATATAAAAGCATATTTGAGACATTTTATATCACTGTTGATGTAATTAGAAAATAACCTAAAGAACTACTAGTAGATCACAGCATAACATAAACCAGTGCACTATATCAAGGTACCTGTACTAAAGCTAGCAAAAGAAATAGAATTGATTAGCAGTCAAATGTAATTTACCACTGCAGTGATGATAATGTACAGATTCCATCACTTAACCCCAGGGGAGTAACCACGAAGCAGCATCCCTGCTCACAGGAGAAACTCCACACATTTCCATGGGATGTAGAGAAGATTTCTACTCCGTGAAAGTTTGGTGTAGCTTTTATAAAGGTTGTAAAGTTGATGCCTTAGGTTTTAACTTTTATATTTTCAAATTCTGTACTGCTTAGAGTGTAACTCTGAAGTTCCTTGGAGCCTGTAATTCCTGCTCTCTCGTACTGGGTAGACATAACAAAGCCTCTCCAGGCCTTGCCTTCAAGGACAGCCAGGCTGTTCTAGGCCCAAAATGTGTAAACCAAAGATTCTAAGGGTGGCAAGCTGAGGGGAGTTACATCGTTAAACTGGGGCTTTAATTGAAGAATTACCCCTGATAAGCAAATGATCCAAACCTATAAAACTGTGAAGAACTCGTGACCTGGGGTCCGTCTCGGGGTCGATTTTTTGGAAGCAGCCTCTGGCTCCCCCAGGGTGGACCTTGAAGGCCCTTCAAATAAATACCTATCTTTATTCCCTTACTCTTGTCTAGTCTCTGTTTCTAGGTGGCTGGAGGAGGCATCAAAGTGAGGTGTCTGTCTGTCAGAAATCCATCTTATCTCCCAGATCTCACCTCGACAGTGAGGTGTTTTTGGGCAGTTGGGAGATGCCAGACCAGTGTTAACCCCATGGCACCAAAATAACTCTTTACATGAGAGCTCGTCCAGTCTGAGTCACCTGACTGTGCAACAAACAAAAGCTCTTGTGTGTGGGGAAATGCCCTGCTGCAGATACTTATACATGGGGGGAAGAACCCCTCTCAGTCTTCTCGAGGCTGACCAGGCCCAGCTACCTCAGCCTGTCCTCCTGAGAGGGATTCTCCGGTCTCCTCATCATCTTTGAAGCCCTCCACTGGACAGTGACAGAATTTGTGATCGTGTGGGTCACGTTCTACTCCTGTGAAGGAGTTTCTTTGAAACTGTGGAGCTCTGCTGCAGGGTATCTGGCCTGGGGGAGAGGACACTGAGGTCAGACCTCACTGAGGTCTTCACCATCCTCCCGAGGGGCAGCAGAGGGGCAGGTACTGATCTCTTCACTCTCGTGACCAGGGACAGGACCTGAGGAAATGGCTGGAGCTGAGTAAGGGGAGGTTTAGGTTGGCTATCAGGAACAACTTTTTCACCCAGAGGGTGGCTGGGCACTGGAACAGGCTCCCCAGGGAACTGGGCTCAGCACCAAGTCCGTGTGAGCTCAAGAAGTGTCTGGACAATGCTCTCAGACACATGTTGTGACTCTTGGGGTGTCCTGTGCAGGGCCAGGAGCTGGACTGGATGATCCTGACAGGTCCCTTCCAACTCAGGGTCTGCTGTGATTCTATGACCTTGCAGACCCACCTTTCTGACAGCCCATTTGCCAAAGTCCTCACAGAACTGACCTCCTCTGTCATCAGCCCTGGACATAGCAGGGATAATGCTGCAGGTCTCACAGCAAATCTGCTCTGAAACAAGATAATTATTCTTGTGCTAATGAGCAGATTATTTTGACCTTAAATTGGGACAGATCAGGAACTAACTGCAGCATGTCAGTCTGCAGTCATTGATATTATAAATATCCTCAATTTACCTGTCTTTCAGTTTCTCCAGCTCTTCCCCTGTGCCCTTGCTCACATCCCTTGCTGCCTATTCCCTCTTCTCAATGAAGTTTCTTTCCAAGACACTGAGTGCAAATGTCCCAAGGCACTAAAGTTTCACCAAGTTTTAACTAGGCCTTTGTGTTTAGCTGAGTCCATCCCAGGGGAGACACTGGGCTGCAGAGAATTGGGGAGAGGCCCAATCACCAGCTAGGAAAGTTCTTAATCTCAGGAGTGAGTCTAATTGCAGAAGTCCTTGTTAGCTCCAGCTAATTGCTCTTAACTTTTTAACAAACACAAATATTTCATTTTCTGAAGGAATGGCAGGATTACATCAATGTGGATCTAGATGAGACTGGGAACACTGCTCTCCTTCAATGCTACACCCTTGTAGCATCAGAGCTGGAGAGAGTTAGGATTTGTTAAAAACTTCACAACAGCTCCAGGGGCTGTCAGGACATTGCATTGAGTTCCTGAGGCCAACATGAACCTGCATCCTAAGAGGCCTGGTTTACCTCTGCCCAGAGATTAACAAATCCCAGGAGCAAGGACCAAAGGGAAGCAAGAATCACTTCCTGGCAAGAGACAGAGATAACAGGTATTATTCCTGGCTGGTTTAAGTTCCTTTAACCAAAGCTATTGCTCAAAAGTTCAAAAACACATGCTCTAGTGTAAAACGAAAATATCTCTAACAGAACAAGCAGGGCAGGATGTCCTCCTGTATCTCGCAGTGAAAAACATCAGTGAGTGTCCTGGAAACACTCAGAGTAAATTCCTCTTTCTCACCATTACCAGCACATAAAGAAGCAGATGAAAATATTTCCTCTGCTAACAATTTACTGATTCCCTTTTTCTCACCAGAACCTCCATGTGAACATTAGGGGTTTTTTTATTGCTGAGCTGTGCTTGCACAGAGCCAAGGCCTTTTCTGCTCCTCGTACTGCCCTGCTGGCAGGGAAGGTGGAAGGAGATGCTCAGCACCGAGGAGGACACATCTGGAGTGCTGTGTTCAGCTCTGGGCTCCCCAGTGCAAGCCAGTTGTGTACTGCTGGGCTGAGCTTAAGCCATACACAGGGACCTGGACAGGCTTGAGACATGGGCCTGTGCCAGTCTCGTGATCAACAAGGCCAAGGGCAAGGTCCCACATGTGGGTCAGGGCAATCCCTCGCACAAGAATTGTCTGAGTGAAGAATAAATTGACACTAACCCCAAGGAGAAAGATGGGGGGGGTTGAGGATGGGGAAGCTCAACATGACTTGACAATGCATGCTGGCAGCCCACAGGGCCAATTTCATCCTGGTCTGGATCAAAAGAAACACGGCCAGCAGGTCAAGGGAGGTGATTCTACGTTCATTCATGCCAAGCCTGCTCCTCAGGCTCATTCAGTCACGTGCTGTCACCAAGAGTTTCCCGATGTCTGACAGCAGTGAAACATCTTTGATTTGGTACATCCATAGTGTAAGTTCTGCTTAAGTTCTCCCTTTTGCTGAGTAACCCCTGTGCAACAGGGCTGTGGAAGATTGCTTCAAACTGCTGCTGTCCCTGCTGGCTCACAGGCAAGGCTTGCAATGAACGCTGTGGGCAGCAGATGGAAGCAGCAGCCTGAATTTGTGTTGCAGGCACCATCTGGAGAGGCAGCAATGCCAGCTGCTAGAGCTGCTGCTGTGGAAGGCAGGGCTGGGGGGAGGCTGTGTGTGTGTGTGTGGGTAGCTCAGCAGACTTGCAGAATTGTGTCACAAGCACTGCTGGAGGCGTCTCTGAAGATGCCTTGGTATAGAGCTGGAAAATTCCTTGGCAGTGGAGAACAGTGTGATAAGGCTGACCTCTGTCTCCTTCCTTAGTTATATTCACTTCTGCATCATGGCTAACCTGCTCTGGCTTCATATTTTGCCCACTACCCCAATCTAAAGATTGCTACCCTATTCTGGTGCATCCATTTCCACTCATTACTTATCCATGCCCATCTATATTTTCTTAGAATCCTGGATTTGCTGTGCCCTGGTCCTATCAAACCTGACCCACAGCATGAATCTCTATTTAGAGGCCATAACTGCCACGTTGAGCCATTGATTTATCATGCTAGAGGCTAGGTCATCACAGACTGCTCCATTCTGATTGATGCTATCACTGACTTCCTGCTCTGCTCCACCTTATCAGCTTGGCACTTGGCCTGTTCCACCCACAGCAGTCCCTTGACAGAGCCAGTCCTTCTGCACTCACCAGCTGGACTGGTCTGGTCTGGCAGTGTTCCACTGCCCTGGACAGGTTCAGCTACATGCCTTCTCCTCCTCCAGGTGCCAATTAAAATGCACAGCCCCCTGTTCCCTCAGTGACAACACTGGTTCATTCTTGGGAATTCTTTTGGATGCATCACTCTGAATTTCCTTCAAGCACCTGGACGACAGAGTCTACCAGAGAGGGAACCTGACCTCTGAAGGCAACAAGCCATTATTCCTGTCTTGTGTTCCCTGACTACAAATCCACATTTCACATCCCTATGTATTTCACATTCCTGCAAGTTTAAAGAAGCTTGTAATGGATTTGTACAGATTTGTCCAGGCTCTAAGTAGAGCGTAAATCCTTATGTATGAAACAGGCACCAATTCAATGCACCAATTTTAAGATTTATATTTCCATGAGGAGCAATTTACAAAGGCATCTTCATTCTCCTTCAAGAAGTTCTAAGGCTTCAGGAGCCTTTGTCTTATGGTGCCAATACTCTCTTAGTGTCAGCTGTTAAAAGCCAAGGATTTCTGAAGGTGGCATGACTTTTAATAGGGATACAAATAAGCAGAAAATAACTGATTCCCACAGAGAGCATGGACCATAACTTCCACTTATGCCTTGCTCTAGTCCATTCAGTTTAACAAAAGGACAAAACTGACCTACACCAGCCCTTTGATTTGGTATGTGGAGCCCCAGTGCAATTCCTGACCTTGAGAAATGTTGTTAGGACATTATACAAACATGGTTCCAAAAATCAATCAACTGCCTGATCCCATTAAAAAAGAAAAACAAAAGGAAAAATAAAAAGACTGTTACAGATTTGTCCACTTCTAGTAACATGGTACCTTGGTGAGATCCATGGATTACTGAGATCTGAGTTAGCCCACCCAGGGTACACAAGTCCCTGGCCTGTCTGTGGTCAATGCTCTTCTCTAGGGAAGGTGATTATGTTTCAATGGAGGATTAATAAATTAATTGATTAGTTGGTTAATTTAAAGGGTCTGAAACAGGTTTCTGGTGTTCATTTTTATAAACTGGGACTTCTTTGATCTGAAATTTTACCCTCTTCAGAAATGCAGATAGCTTCTTGGCCCTAAACCAGGTGAACTCAGATCCACTCCTCAGGAATAGTCTACTCATGTTTGAAAGTAGTCCAAGGTAACCATGGATGACCTGGGACAAAGGTTTTCCGAGAAAAAATTCATAGTAAGGATGTTGTAGCCCTAGTCTAATGATAGGCAGAATGAAAATTGTAGCACTATTATCACAGTAACAGGTACGAGTGAAAAGAAAGCAATGGAACTATTTTGATTACATAAACACAACATTTTACTTCATTGGAGTAAAAACAACAGGATCTGGATATCTGGTGCCCATTCACTGCCTTAAAATCAAAATTATTTACTTACTTGAGTCCTGATGGGAGGAAGAACTCAGCGATTACCTTAAAGCTATGTCCCTGTGTTGTCTGTAATTTTTTTTCTTTCTGCTCTGACCTGGTGCTATTTGTTACTGTTTGTGCTCAATTTTAATCCATCAGGTGTTGTTCCAAGTTTGAAGATCTGAGCCCAGTCCAGATTGTGTGTTGGTCACCTATCCTACTGTTTTCTTGCCCAGAACCATCACTCTTAGTTCTTTAGTTTAGTTTGTTCTGCCCACTTTACACCCATTATCCCAGTCATGTTCAAACCTATCATTTCACTGATATCCGTAAGCCCCAACAAAACAAAATAGTTTCCTCTGTGCTAACTTACCTGTGTTCAGTTTCTATCCACACTTCAACAAAACAAGTAGATTTAGTGTGGATGGAGAAAGAAGTAAGAATGTTGTGACAGCAGTAAATTATCCATATTATCTGAACCTGAGATTTAATAAGAACCTCTTAAGGTGTGAACATGGGCACCTGGCTCTCATTCACTCAAGTGAAATCAAGTATTTTCCTCCTACAGGCAACAACAACTTAGCCATGTGTTGAGGTGTGTGGGGTTACATCAGTAAAATCTCACCCCATTCGTGCCAAAGAAGTGGCAATGCACCTCAGAGCTGTCACTGATGTGTCTCAAGAGACCTGTTCCACCTAGTTTATAGAACAGAAGCACTTAAGTACAAAGACACTTAGGGATCAACAGCAATCTACTCCAGCTGCCAGCCTAAGCCATAATATCCTGACACATGTTCAAGTTTGTGGAAATCTGGACACAGATTTTTCCTTTGCAGAGTCTGTGTGGAGAAGTACATGGAGCTGAAACAATCCTGGACATTTTTTTCTAGGTGGCGTGGCCTACTAAGGAACATTAGGGAATTACTGGCTTTTTCCTCCTCAGCTCTCTTTCAGGCTCTGAAATGCATCCAGGTCCAGCCTTACTCCTAGGTTGGGAGGGATGGAGACTGTGCCTTGTTCTCACCCACCCATGTTCACTTTCTGTTCTGGGTTCTGTCTCCCACACCATCCCAGTGTAATTCAGTGACAGATCCCACCTCACTGTGGCCTGACACGATTATGCCAGCCCTTTGTTCCTTCCTCGCAAGCAGAATCACTCACTATCAGCTGTACACATCCTCAATACTAGGCCCTTACAGCTCTTCCTGTGGAAGAGGTGGAAAATACCACAGGAGTGAGTTACAAAATCCACAATCTCTGATAATGGAAGGCCTTGGCACTGTCAACAGACCTGGTAATGGTGTCAGATTGTCCGGGAGGATAAACCATTTGTCAGCCTTTAAAGACTGATTTCTTATTACCAATGGCACTAGATTTTGGAAGCCAGTAAGGCGGAATCTCACAAGAAATCTTTATACTGTCTTAAAAGTTAAATTGCAACTCGGCACAGACTCTTTATTATACCATCCCTTGCAGCCAGGTGTTTGACTGACTGGAAATAATAGAAAATTGCATTCACTGTGGCCTAACCTGTCCTGCTGCTCAGTGTTGCTCTGGCCCAGGTGCAGGACTCTGTTGAAGTCTGTTCCATCCATGCAGTTGCAGCACATTTTGCCATGACCCACCCCCATTAACCCTCTTTCCTGCCCAGGTTTAACCCCAGCACAAGGCATGAATTTGCATGGTGCAAGGATCAGCCAAATTTTCTTACCTCAATAAGATGAGGGCTGCTAAGGCAGAGCATTTGGTAGTCCTCATTCACAGTTGCCAATTCAGCTCTTCTCTGTGCATTGTGTGTTCAGTCCTGTCTGTGAAGGTGGTGGGAAACCTGTTTCCAGTCTGCAGAGGCATTGGGCAAGGCATGGAGTGAGCAGGCATGGATAAGAGAGGTCTTCCAGTCCTCAGGGTGTTCCCAGAGACTGGGACTGTAGAACCTGTGGAGGTCTTTGTTCTCCACTGGGGAGTGGGAGTGGGACATTTGCAGTGTCCTGTCTCCCAAGGTGTCAGGTTTCACAGGTAAAACCCGTTTGGTGGTGGCAGAGAGTGTGACTGAGAACTCAGGTAGCGACAGAGGATTAAGTCATGCTGCAAAAAGAATATTAAATTACTCCCCTCACCTGGTTCAACACTATGATTTCATTGGACCATCACCATCTATGCTTTCTAAAGTGATTCAAAAGGGCTGGTTCATAGCAGAATTGACTTTCTCTGAGTCTTATAACTCAGTCTGTGTCCTGTTCCATTAATCTAAAATTATTTGATTACTTTAGCCTAAGTATGCCCACTCAATTCAGCAGAATGCTTCAGCTGAACTTTCAGACCAATCTTTATCTGAAAACTCTTCATATCACACAGATTCCTCTTGTCTGGCCCTTTTCCAGTAACCTTTTCCTGCCCAGTCTTTGGACAAACCAGGTTTGAGTAGGATGTTATCTTCTTGTTCTATTTTCAAATCTGGGAAACCACTCGTAAGGAATTCAATTGCAATAAAACAGATAACACCATTAAAAAGACCAAACAAGATTTATGGAGCACAGAACACCACATTCGTAAGAGATATTATGACAAATGTATAACCCAGACAAATGAGAGGTAGTCCCATCCACTTCAGCCTTCTGCACAGCCTGGTTTGCTCATGTGTCCCAAGTACAGGTCAGCCACGCTACCTCTTGATCTGATTTGTGCTTAACTTTGTTAAATTGCATTTTTGCAACATTATATTTCAGTAGATATCCCTTTGACAGTGGTTCTTTAGACAGTCTAAGTTACCCATTCGTGACAGGAGTACAGCAGAGAGTAACAGATGGACTTGCTCTTGCTCACGTGGCCTTTCAGAGGCCCTCAGCAGCAACAGGGTTATGACTGCAGCTCTGTGACAGGATTGGTTTGCCCCAATTCTTTCTTGTGTACATAATTCTCAGTTGTTTGTCTGTTCTCATTTCTACTGACAGCAATAGAAAGCTTTAATGAGGTCATGCAGCTAATGATTACACCATTAAAATATTGCTGTATCTCAAGATACAGCTAATACTGAAAAAGGAAAGCTGAAAAACTTTAAATATGATTTAATTTCCTTTTGATAGTCCACATTTAGGATTTGTAAATTCACACATGTTCTTGATTAATCAGATAGTTCTATAGCTTGAATGATGAGGAAGGGACTTTCATTTTGTCAGAAATTAAGGAGTAAGTGATTGAAGCTTGCTAGTAATGTCTTGTCCAAATTCTTAAATTATCATATTGTTAGGACATCTTTTCATCAAATAATATAAGAGCAGAAGACAAGTACAATTGCACACCCTGATCTGTGGGGACCGTTTGTAAGTTTGCAAACTGACTTTATTCAGATGCCTAAATACTGTCATTTTGGGTATGCTCTTGTCAATTTTGCTATGCCCTCAGCACGGGTAGAAGCCTGTGCCCGTAAACATGCAGATGAAAGAGCTGTTGAAGAGCAAAATGATGAAACGAAAGTTGCTAACAGAAGAAATTTCTGGGTTTAGTGGTCTCTAGCTGAGGAGACCCCCTTTATGGGCTGGGTTGTGTGGGGAATGTGTGCAGTCCTGCAAAGAGAGGGAAACTTCCTTTGCCCATTACCCTCAGTTCAGTGGGGCTGTAAAGAAGAAAGGCTTTACTTCCTTTGTTTCAGGAGCTTGCCTCTAGCCGTCCTTGTGCACAGAGCACATCCTCTTCACCTGGACAACGCTGGGCGAGCTCAGCTCTGCATCCCAGTAGTACTCTGGGGACAGCAAGCGCGTGGGCTTGTGATGCTGGAGATACTCGTTGAGGTGACTCTCATCACGCCACTGAGCTCCAACGCCACTTCCTCTGTCCTCCATCACCCCTTCAAAACAGGCTCTTGTCAGCTTGTAGACCTCGGACACGCTCCCCCCATAGAAGCTTGCTGTGTAAGAGAAGTCCCATTCTCCCTCAGGGATGGCAGCTTGTGACTCCGGGTGTGTCTTGTAGGCTTTGTCCTCACCGTGTGGGGTGAACTGCCAAGAGCTGATGGTTGCCACCAGGGCATCAATGATCTCCACACCGACGTGTGCCAAGAGCTGGACATCGATGTCTATGGAGTACAGATAGTCTACCTCGTACTGGAACTGGCTGTGGATGTACGTGCTGATGATATCCATACGGCTTGTGGAGATATCCTGCCACCCCGAGTGATTCTGGACAGGGATGACAAACAGGTGGTTCTCAGGGGCCATCTGGAGGTGAGAGACCTTCTCAGGACTGTCTGTGAACAAGTAGAAATTCACTTGGTGCCCAGCCAGGAAGTACTTGTTGGCAGATCTCATGAACCCTTCAATGAACTGGACGTATCTAGGAGACATGGAAAGGAAAAGAATGGAGAGAGGCTCCTGCTGCTGAAGAATGACAGCTTTTCATGTTCATTTTCTTTGTCTTTTTCTATCCCTTGCTCCTTACATTAGTGCCCTTTATTTAGCACAGCTGCTACCCTTGAAACCTTCCCCCTGCTGCTGCACATGATACAACATTTTAGCTTTCACTGTGCACAGAACACATGCCTTCCACCCAGTGGTGCTCTCTAAAATCCCTCCATAATGTAAATACTTCCTCTCATCCTTCCCTTTTAGCTGGCACTCCTTCTGCAGTGTAACATTTCAACTTCCTAGAGAGGATCATAGAATCAACAGAGAATCATGGAATGGTTTGGGTTGGAAAGGACCTTAAAGATCTTTTCATTCCACCCCTTCCATGGGCAGGGCCACCTTCCAGTGTCCCAGGCTGCTCCAAGCCCTGTCCAACCCGGCTTTGGACACTTCCAGGGATCCAGGGGCAGCCACAGCTTCTCTGGGTAACCTGTGCCAGGGCCTCGCCTCCCTCAGAGTGAGGAATTTCTTCCTAATATCTAATCTAAACCTACCCTCTTTCAGTTTAAAGCCATTCTCCTTTGTTCTGTCACTACCTACCTTTGTAAAAAATCCCTCTCCCACTTTCCTGTAGGCCCCCTTTAGGTACAGGAATGGGCTCTAAGGTCTTCCTGGAACCTTGTCTTCCTCAACTCTCGCAGCCTGTTTTCATAGGAGAGGGTCAAAATTATCAGTTAAATAGTTTTGATTGCCATGAAGTACCTGAAGTCTCTGTGTAACCCTAAGATTAATAATATTACTAGAGCTAATATTTTAACTTTAAACTCTAACAGAAACCAAATAAAATCTCAACTTTACAGAATTTTTCTATTTTTAGTGCAGGACAGAGGGAAAGCTTGTTGTTAGAAACATGGCAGGAGCTAGAATTTTTATCTCAAAGGATCAAAAGGCTGGTTGTATTTCCAAGGATATTTTTTGTCCTTTTCAAAACAATGTCACAGCCAATTGCCTTGCTTTGGAAGGTGACCCTCACATGTCACATTTCTCCCAGGCTACAGCTGCTCTTATTCAGTCTTTGGAATGTTTCTCACTTGTGCTCCATGAGCAGTATTGCAGGTGAGAGGCTTAACTATTTGACAAGAAATAAATGACAAACCAATACTTTTCAACAGCAAAAGTGACCACTCCAGTGACCAAGTTCTTCTGCACATATTGAGCATCCAGGATGTCTCTACTGAAGGTGCCTTCCCAGACAATTGGAGCCAACCATGGTGTCAACACCAGCACATCCCGTCTCCTGCAAGGAGTTGAGAGGGAAGGCAGTGTTTAGATGGCCCAGGAAATTCATGAAGACAAACACAAGCCTCTTCAGCACAATGTACCTCTGAGTTAATCATTCCAGCCTCCCTCTGAAATCACTAGGGGTCAAGAAAGTACTGTCAGCAAAATCGGAGATGTGAGTCAGCTTATGCTGGACCAGACTCCTGAAATTGGTTCCTATCCTTGATTTTTACCCACCAGCTCCCAAGCTGTTTGTGGCTGCTACTCAGAGGCAGCTTTTCACAACCCATTTCTTCCTTAACACAGAGCACAGCACATCCATCCATTGTTCCCAGCCTGTCTCTTCTGGAAAGCTCACAGCCCTCAGCTGCAGTGTTCCAGATGTGCAGCTCTCTACCGTGTTTCTGTGACACAATTACCCCACAGTTCACTCTTTGCACCCTGGTTTTCTGCTCCTTCTGCTCGTTACCTGTGCCCCATGCCTTGATGGAGGCACCTCAGCAGGGCTGCTGATCTCTTCATCCTTTGGGAAGAGCACTCTCTAATTCCTTTGGGATGAGGCCCAGGTATTTCCCTGATGCTCCCTAGGGTGTTGTTTACTGCTTTATCTCTGACACTCAGAAGAACATCCCCTTCCCACAAGGAATGGAGTTTAGAGCTCTGCTGGTAAGTTCAGCCAGGCTGCATTCCAGAGCAGATAGGAGAGCTTTCTCTGCTCTGTGCTGAGCAGTCCCAGCTCTCTCAGCCTTACCTCACAGGAGATGTGCTCCAGTCCCTTCATCATCCTTTGTTAAACTCTCTCCAGTATGTCCAGACCTCTTTTATTACTTTTTTATTTGGTTTTTTTTTTTTTTTCCTGGTGTAAATGGCTCTAGAAAAGGTAATTCCAGAAAATAATTTATCCCAGGGACCTAAAATGTTCCTTCCACATTTACACATCGTGTATGATGCTGACTGTTACCACTAAAAATAGTATCAGCCAAGGCCTCTTGTTTTTTAGCTTCTGAGATGAGTGGTGACAGGGGATGCAAAAAATGAATTAAGATAAAATTAAACCAAAATATTTTCAACATTCACCCTAATTTCTCAGTTTCCTTTCTGAAAGTAAACAAAGATTCTGCATTTATGCATTCCTAATGGTTTCTGGAAGAGTCCCTGTTCTAGTCAGGCATCTTGTCCTGTTCATTCAGTCTTGCTCTCAGCTGTCCTGACTTGGCTGTGCCAGAGTCACAGTCGTGTGTGTTTCTGAGATCACTGTGATACCATGATAATAAAGCCAGAGGAGTTACACTCACCATGGAAGCATTAGAGATGTTTCATGTAAGTCTGCTTTCCTGAAAATGAGGGAGAAATAGAAAATGCATAAATACACCATGGCACGGAAGTTTCAGGTTTTCTTTTTCTGGGAGCTGAGCCCCACAAGAGATCTTTATGTGTTTCAGCAGTACTGCCCTGTGATTCAATGTCAGGCTCCATCACAAATACAATTAAATTATTTATATTAGTTCACCTTCATATACAATGGGAACTACATTTAACAGACTACTCAGCTGGTAAAAGTAGAGCTGAATGCAAATTAATCTGCTTTAAAATTATTTTCTGCTTTCAATCATTTTCTGTGGTGCATTTTTGGAAAATTCAGTTTTTCTTCTACACAGTGAGAGGCTGCTCCAGTAAGGCCAAACACTTTGCACACAGTTTGCGTTTTGCTGATAGGTTTATGTCCATAGGACACAGAGCAGGGGTCACTGCTCTCCATTCTTGTCACTTATGCAGTGACCCTGTAGATGGGTCACTGAATGGGAACCCACCAGTCTTGATTCCTAGATTTTCCAGCTGGAAAAACAGGTTCTATAAAGTGGAAACACTTACTAAAATCAATAAATTAAACAGGCTAGTAGAGGGAAATTAAAAGAATCACATATATGCAAAACCAGAAAGATATCTAGTCATATTAACTTCTTCTGAGGGGGGAGTGGTGGTGGTATGAAAATGCTGTCTCATACTGGAATCTTTTAAATTTCAAATTAATTACAAAAATAATGCATTGTTTTTGCCATATTGTTTTATTGGCAATAAATAAGAAATTAAATAATGATAAATTACAGTTTATTTCTTCCCTAGTCATATATGCTAGACTCCTCAGAGTAGCATTTCTAGAGAGTTACACAACTGCATGTATTACAAAAGAAGTGATGAAGAGAGGAAACCTGAGTCAAAAAAGCAGTGGGGATAAGAAAAGTGTAATTCACGAGACAAAAAAAGAAAATAATAAAATATGGTTCAGTTAAATAAAATTAAGCGTTAAAAACCCAGGAAGTTTCAGTCTGGTAAACTACCAGATTATACTCTTTCTTGATTCCATATCCAGAATCTGTTAGTTCTCATCAAGTTTGTGGACAACACTAAATCAGAGGGAGTAGACAGCATACCAAAGGGCCCACTTTTTAAAAATGAACACAGAGGAGGCCTGGATGACTCCCCTGAGCACAGCCAGCTTCTAGGCGTCTGAACCAGGTGGGATTAAGCTGCCTTTTCATTGCGTGATTTTGGGGGAGCTGCATCAGTGGGTTCACATTTCCCCACATTAAAACTCTGGAATCTGAGCCTGTTCATCCAGCTCAAGGCATTCCCAGGAGAGGAGCCAAGGAGCCTTTTAGCTGGGCACTGCAGGATGGCTCAGAATGGAAATTAGCACTTGTAGGGCATGGACCCTCTTCTTGAGTGTTTTCAGGTGAGCTTTGTCCTCACAGCCTAGAGTGAGGCATGCAGGATTGTCACTTTACTGTGACAAGTCCTTGCCTGGAATCCAGGAGATGAACGGGACTTTCCACGCTTCTTGCTTTCAGATAGTTGTTTATTAGGTCCTATCAGAGAAAGAGAGTCACTGACGTGACCCTGAACATTACAGAGAGAGTATGCGAGGGAGAAGCCAGCAGGAAAAAGCCAAATTATCAAGATTACACTGTCTTTTAAAGGTAATTTATCCAATGAACACCTAAAACGAAAGATATTTTTACTTTTCTACCAATGCTCATTAAATAACTTTGTCACATGAAGAGGAACTGCGGAATTTTTCATCCAATCCTCCGAATCCACCTTTGCTGTAGAATATGGAGTAATAGAAGGGAAAAAGGTCTAGATAACAACAACAACAATCCTCCATATTGGCATTTTTGTTACTTATCTATTTACTATTTTAACAAACCTAACACCTCTAAATTTTCACCCTGTGACAATCATACATAATATTCTAACAGTTAGTTTATACTGGTGTATTTTCTAATTCTTCCCAGTGGGGAATTTTTTCCATGGACGAAGGGAAAATGCGGTGCTGTCCAGGGGGGTAGAACCCTTCAAAACAGGCAGAGAAATATTCTCTGCACTCTGGACTCCGACACAGGATCTTGCAAAACATGCAACTTACAGTATTGCATCCTCTTCAGGGGAGGCTGTGTGCTCCTGGTCTCTGCCTGGGGAAAAAGGGTGATGGTACCTTGGGCAGGATAAGAAAGCAATGAGTCAATAATTAAAAAAAAAAAAAAAAAAAAAATCAACCTCTTCTCCACTTCCTTTACGACCGAAACTATGAAACAAAGCGATCAGAATACAGATTTGTGGGATCAATGTGGTGACGAGGATTTGCAAAGCCCAGCTGTTTCAAGACAGCTGCCTAGCCTCAAGATATCTGCAGATCTATTAACTATGGGGATCTGTGAATGATTTAATTGGCCCAAGACTACTTTCACCAAACGAAATGTGTCTGCTTTACAGCAGAGCTTGGTCTCAGCTGACGCTAGAAACTGACTGTAGTTGCCTTTTGGAGCAAGGCATTTGTTGCTGGACCGCCGGCCCAGAGGCCAAGCAGGTGACTTATAGCGAGTGTCCTGATGGGCAGGATATCAGCTATTGCACAGCCAGGTGGAGGCTCTCTGCAGAGAGCAGCCTGCCCTGGGACTCCTGCGAGGAGCTGGCAGCAGTCGCTGGTAACAGCAGCGATCGGCGGGAGCGAAGGAGAGAGAGAGGGACTCTTTGTGGCAGCAGTTCCAGGCTTTATTCCCCAGCACGGGCAGGAAGAACAGAGAGTCCAAAGGGAGTGCTACAAAGAGCACAGGGAAGGGGGAATGACAACAGATTTTATATAGAGGGTGGAGAAGGGCGGGACAAGGGAACAAACCAATGGGGAAATGATGTGGGGTGACAGATAACCAATTGAAAGAATTGTAGGGAGGGACAAATCCAAACCAACCAATAGGGAATACAACTGAACTGAACTTTCCAGAACTTAATTACATAGGCAATAAGGCGAATGCATAAACATGAAGAAAGGAACCAATGGACAACCAAATAGGACAGAACTTTCTAGAACAGGGGGAAGTCCATCAACCAAGGAGACACCCAGTGGGCTGTGGCCTAAACCTCAGTGCCACCCATGGCACCACCCTCTGATCCGCCCTCAGACCCACTGTCCAAAGGGGGAAAATCTACCCACTGAATGTCCTGGTTGATGGACAGCCCAAAGGTGGGCTGGGCCACTGCAGCAGCGTTCACAGCATCACTGTGCTCTGGCCAGTGTGTGGGATCTCCTCTGAAGTGAGCCTGATTGTATTGCCAACAAAATGTGTTTGTGATGGATGCTCTGCTGCAGGGAGAGTGTTTGGATGAAAAGAATCACAGAATCACAGAATCACCAGGTTGGAAGAGACCTTCAAGATCACCAAGTCCAACCCATGCCCCAACACCTCAACTCAACTAAACCATGGCACCGAGCACCACATCCAATCTCTTTTTAAGCACGTCCAGGGATGGTGATTCCACCACCTCCCTGGGTAGACCATTCCAATATTTTATCACTCTTTCTGTAAAAAAATTTTTTTGTAATATCTAACCTATATTTTCCTTGGTGCAGCTTAAGATGGTGTCCTCTGGTTCTGCCAGTTGTTGCCTGGAAAAAGAGACCAACCCCCACCTGACCACAACCACCTTTCAGGGAGTTGTAGAGGGTGATAAGGTCACCTCTGAGTCTCCTCCAGGCTGAACAACCCCAGCTCCCTCAGTTGTTCCTCATAGGGCTTGTGTTCCAAGCCCTTCACCAGCTTTGTTGCTCTCCTCTGCTTGTCCTAATTCCTCTGGTTGGAACAGATCTTCAATATTGTTCCAGCAAACTCTGAATGAACCCCACTTGATCTGATTTCAGGCTCCAGAGCACTGAACACACTATGAAAGCCTTGCTGTGGCAGGCTGTGTAGAGACATGAGAACCAAGGGACACTCAAGCCATGGTACAGAATAAACCCAGCCAAATCCACTCCACAGAGCTCCAGCTCTGTGCCAGGATCCTTGTGCTGCTCTGGAGCACAGAGGTGTCACTGTGGGATGTAAACATGAAAACACACCCTTGGGCTCACAGGAATATACAGAGCCCAATTCACCATACTTTTAGAATTTCACAGAAGAGATTTAAAGTGTCCACACCTTGCTCATTTTAGTCTTTTGAATGTGACAGGGGATTTTTAATGGAGCTTTGTGTAAATGCTTATGTTGCATCTGCATAAGTGTAGTGAAGAAGAACCATGTCTCAGTCTGGGCAATACAAATAAATGCTGGTTGAGAATAATTATCAAAGGTTAAACACCCACCAGATTGCGCCAGTGATTCCTGCTGTCACTAGAACAGCCAGTCCATGTAATTTTGTGATTCTCATGTCGTTAGTGTTGAAAAAAAGATTGTGAACCCTGGATTGACAGCAAAGTGAAAAAAAGAAAACACAAAAAAGGGGCATATTAATAAATACTGTAGTTATTAAATGTTGAGTAATTATTTTGTTTTGCACTGCAGGTCTGGACATAATACAGAGAAAAATTAGTTCTTCTAGATAGAAAGTTTTACATCTAGGCATTTATAATACAAACTACATCTTTGCAATAGATATTCCACACACTGAGCTCTCATTTTAAAATAGTATAGTAAACCATTCTAAATTGTTTAAACCAATAATTTTCATTTCAGATTTTCTCTGAATCGGGTTGTATTTTTTTTCTCCATCCAGTGCCCCTGTCTGTCTCTGCTCGCTCTTTCTTTTCTTTCTTT
>VZRV01004872.1:26118-39997 GCA_013398115.1 Falcunculus frontatus | reverse complement strand
CCCCGCCGCGCCGCCAGGGGGCGCTGCCGCGCGCCGCGCGCCGGCTGATGCAATCCCGGGGGGCGTGACCAAATAGGAAATGGGCGGAGCCTCGCCGACACCGCCCAATGGGAGGTGGTGACGCGCTGTGGGCGGGGCTAAGAGGGTGACGCCCCTCCCCTCCCTCTGGGGGCGGGAAGCGCTGAGGCGGCGGCGCCGCCATTTTGTGCTGAAGCTGCCTCAGGATGGAGTCGAAACCCGAACCGGAGCTGCCCGCCGTCCCCCGAGCCTTCAGACTCGCCGCCCCGCCACGGAGCGCCGCTCCACACTCGCCTCCGCATCGTTGGCAGCGCTGAACGGCGTCATGGAACACAGCGGTCGCGAACGCGCCGGCCCCGGCCCCGGCTTGGGATGGGCCCGATTGGGCCTGGCCGCGGCCTGGCCGAAGCTGGCGGGGCCAAACGCGGCGCCCGCCGGCGGCTCGTCCCAGGCGAGCCCGCCCTTCTCGTGGCTGCGGGTGGTGTCGCAGCTTCTGTCGCCGCTGCCCGCCCTCCTGCAGCGGCTGCTGCCCGGCGCCGCGCTGAGCTCCGCGCTGTGCCCCGCCAAGGCACCGCCGCCGCTGGTGCTGCTGCCGAAGGCGGACACCTCGCTCGACTGGGCCGAGGAGGAGCCCCTGGAGAAGCGGCCGGAGGGCGGCCCGGAGCCCCCGGCGGGGCTGTGGGGAACCGGGCTGGTGCGGAATAGCCTGGGGGCCCTTCCCATGGATTGGTACGTGCTGGGCTTGGAGCAGGGCAAGAGTCACCTGCCCCAACCCCTGCGAGCCGAGGGCTTGCCCGAGGTTGAATTCCTCCGCAGCAAGCGCCTGGCGTTCCTCCAACACTGGCATCTGCCCGTGCCCGACCCCGACCACGGCTACCACAGCCTGGAGGAGGAGCAGCAGCAGCACAGGGGTGTCCGCCGAGAAATTGGGGAGCAGCGCAGCGAGAGCGGGGATTTGGAGCAGCCCGAGGATGCAGGGAGACAGCCCGGAGGTGTCCCCGTGGAGCAGGAGGGGCTCCGGGATGCGGCTGAGGAAGGAGAAGCCTTGGCTGAAGAGGAGGGTGAGGACTCGGAAACAGAGCAAAACTTCCCGATTTCCACCAGACCTGTCTGTGCGAATAAATTAATCGATTATATCATCGGGGGAGTATCCAGTGGGGAGGAGAGTGAGGATGAGGAAGACTGGGATGATGATGATGATGAGGATGATGATGGGTTTGATAGCGAAGAGCTGCCCTCGGACTCAGACGCTGGCAGCCAGGACGGGGAGAGGCTTCATCTGTGGAATTCCTTCTACAGCTTGGATCCCTACAACCCTCAGAACTTCACAGCCACCATCCAGACGTCTTCCAGCGATCCGGGAAAGGGAATGTCGGACATGGAAGAAGAGGAGGAGGAGGAAGACTCGTGGGCAGAGTCCTCCGAGGGCTCTCCTAGTTCCGAGGAGGACGAGTGGGACTGTGACAGCGTGGATGAGGCAGAAAGCTTGAAACTTTGGAACTCTTTCTGTAGCTCGGACGATCCCTATAACCCTTTAAATTTCACGGCGGCCTTTCAGACAGCGGAGAAAAAAGGGACGCCGGGTTTCAAAGGGGCAGAGAGGCCGAGTTCTGTCACTGCTGAGCACTTCACCGTGTGTAGGGTACAGCTGGAGAAACACAACTGCGGGGTCCCTGACTTGGGGCAGCGCGGGATTCTGTGCGGGGAGAAAACTGCGAATTCCAAGCGGAAAAAGGTACAGATTTTCCTTGTCATTTTGTGGTTTGGGATTGTTTAAAGAAAAAAAAAAACAAAAACAAACCCCACAACAACCCCACACTGCGCCAAGCAGGGAGTGAGGGTGAGGTCACTTGTGCCAACATTCCAGATCGTGCTTCCATATGTGATGATTATTTCCCTGGAATGTTGTGCCTCATCCTTGGCACGTGATGGGAAATTCTGAGACACCGGGGCAGAGGATTTCTTCTGTAGCCTCCCAATTTCGGTTTCCGTTTTGAGGCGTCATTTTTGTTCTGTTTCTCTCGCGGTTTCGACATCAGAGAAACTCCAGGGCTGGGGTGTAAATTTTTCCCTGAGAAACTCCGGAGGTGTGAGGGGTTTCCCTGGAAAACCCAGTTTCTGTTAAAAGGAAGTTATGTAGGACCTTAAACCGAAAACATTTTTAGGACTTTTTTTTATAACTCAAGCGGGATTGTTCTGTGTTCTGGAGTAAACTCAAGTTTCCATACAAATTATCCCAATATCCCTGTTTCCATTTAAGAGAATATTAAATATTATATTTATATTATAAATATATATGGTTATTTATAGAGCAGTTGCTTATAGCAGTTATTTATAGAAGGGATGTCATCAAAAAATGGGCTTTTGAGCCCAAACTGGCAGTGTAATTTGATTTTTTGAGGAATTTGGGCATTAATAATGCCCAAATCCTGTACTAGGATGCAGATAAATAGGAATTTGTCCTAAATTTTTGTGGTGCTGCAGATATTCAGTGTGGATACCTCAAACATCTGGATGAGGAATGACTCGAGTACCAAATCCCTGGGTAATCCAGGGGTGGAACAATTCGTGCAAATAGAAGATATGTTTAATTCTTTAGTGTTTTTACAGCAGATACATGTATTTTTCCGCTTAATTTAGATTAATAATTAATTTAGAGCGCTCCCAAGTCCCCGGGGCTGCAGTTGCAGCAGGAATTCTTGGCCCAGGTGCTGCTGGTGGTCCCGTGCCCTGGTGAAAGAAGGGATGAGCTGGCTGCAATATCCCAAATGACGTCAGAGCCTCGGGAATTGTGCTCCAGGCTGGCTCAGACTGATGTAAAAAGGCTGCAAGGTGGAGACGGGCTGATGTAAGAGCTCCTAAACCAGGTGCTGCATCAGGGCCAGGCACAGCAGAGCAGATTCCTGAGGTATTCCCGGGAATTCTTGGGGTCCTTCAGCCAGCTCAAGGCCGTTCCCGCCGGGAATCTTGGAATATTTATGCTCCTGAAGCCATAAAAGCTGGGAGTGTTTGTTGCACGTAGGACTCAGCGGTGCGTGGATGTGCTGGGAGGGCACGTGGGATCTGCTGGCCCTGCTCCCACAGATATTTGGGATCAGTGGATTCCTGCATCCTCAACTCCTGGTTATTTTTGGAGTCGCCTCTTCATCCCATCCTAGGGCATGACGTGTCCAAGGCCAGGTTGGAGCAACTTGGGATAGTGGGAGTTGTCCCTGCCCGTGGAATGGGATGAGCTTTAAGATCCTTTCCAACCCAAACCAGTCTGGAATTCCCTATTTTCCTGTTTTCTGGGAAAGTTGGGACCTGCCTGTACCACAAACACCCCCCTCGTTGTGCTGGCATGAACGAGGTGTGTTAATAAATCCTAGGAACGGAGCAGCAACACATTTTTTGCACATTTCCATGTTTTTTTCCTGCTTCCAGAAATATTTGTTCCACAGCAGAGTTTGTTTTGAGGAATCAATCGTGATTTTAGAGGTGCTGACAGTTCAGTTTGTGCCTCTTTATAGCTAAATGTAAAGGCACAAATAGTTCAGCAGGAGCCTGAAATAAGCTGGGTTTAACTCCGACTTAAATCCTTACTACAGTCGTAGTCTAAACACTGCCAAGTGGAGATCCTGAGCCTGTAAGTTCCTTTATTTTCCTGAAATAGCTTAATAGCCGTTAAAAGTGTCCAAAATCGACAGGTTTTTGTGTTTACATTTTTAATTTCCGTGTGTGAACTTCACACCCTGGAATTCCAGCCTGGCTGGAAATGGAGGGATTATTGCAGTCACGTAGAGATGAGTGTTCCCTCCTTATCTGTCCAAGCCATTCCTGTTCCAGTGGTGACTCACGAGGCTCTTGACTCAACAGCCCGTTCTGTTCTGCCTCTTTTTTTTGGAGGGGGGTTATTATGTAACCTGCAGCAATCCCAGCCTTTTTTCCTGGAGCACATTCCCAGCCTGGAGTGTCCTGGCACGGCCCTGGCTGAGGTTACAACCCAGGGAACGTGGTGTGAGCTCACAGAGGCCTCAGGGGCAGCCTTGAGTAACTCTGGAGTAACTGAGGAGTATTTTAGTCCAGGCAAGTCAGCAGCTGGGTGGTTTTAAAGCTGAAGGTGAAATATTTTGGGCGGGAATGGGGAGCAGATCATGGAATTGTGGAATTCCAACTGGTTCGGGTTGAAGGGACCTCAAAGCTCATCCCATTCCATGGGCAGGGGACACCTTCCACTACCCCAGGCTGCTCCAGCCTGGCCTGGGACACTCCCAGGGATGGGGCAGCCACAGCTTCTCTGGGAATTTGCAAGCTGGGAATGAGTCAGGAATCCTGAAACTGGGATTTTTTTATAGAATCATGGAATAGTTTGGGTTGGAAGATGTTAAGGATTATCCCATTCCATGGGCAGGGCACCTTCCACAATCCCAGTTTGCTCCAAACTCCATCCAACCTTGGACATTTCCCAGGGATGGGACAGCCACAGCTTCTCTGGGAATTGCATCCCAGCCCCTCCCCACCCTCACAGGGAAGGATTTATTCCTAATATCCCATTTAAACCAGCACATGGAATCCTGGAATGGTTTGGGTTGGAAGGGATCATCCAATCCCATGGGCAGGGACACCTTCCACTGTCCCAGGCTGCCATTTTATCCACTTTATCCACTTTATCCAGTATCCAACCTGGCCTGGGACACTTCCAGTGATGGGGTAGCCACAGCTTCTCTGGGAATTCCATCCCAGTCTGGAATTCCTTCCTAATATCCCATCTCATCCTACCCTCAGAGAAAATTCCCGACCCTTTCAGCACTTTGAGGAGTTTCATAACTTCTACTTAAAAACCAAAAAAACTACCAGTATAAAATTCCATTTGGTGAGAATCCCTGACTCAAATCCTTCTTTTTTCCAGGTCACATTCCTTGAAAAAGTGACTGAGTATTACATAAGCAGCGAGGAGGACCGGAAAGGGCCCTGGGAAGAGATGGCACGGGATGGATGCAGATTCCAGAAACGCATCCAGGAGACTGAGGAAGCCATAGGATATTGCCTGACCACGGAGCACAGACAGAGGGTATTCCATAGGCTCCAAGAATCCCATTCCCAGAGGACTGATCCCTTCTAGCACCTTAAAACTCCCGGAAGTTGCGTGACCCTTTAAATTAATGAAATCTCCTGAACGAGAAGTGGCAGCTGCATGTGCTGAAATGGGGAGGGAAAAGTGGGATTTTCCTTTTTTTCCCAGTTTGATATTGAACAAACAAATTCCCATTTTGCTATCCAGATAAAAGTCCCTGGAGCTCCCTGAAGGATGAGGGTGCTCTAATTGCATTCCTGTTAATTAGCACTTGAGAGAGCCAGACTGCTTGGGGTTCAATCCATTCCCAAAAAATGCCTTTTCCTGTCGAACCTTGGGAAGTGGGAACTGTTCAGTTGGATTTTTGCACTTTGGAAAAAAAAAAAAAAAAGGCAAAAAAAAAAAAAGCAAAACCTATTTTGAAGGAAATATTTATGGGGTTCATTCCCTGGAATTGCAGTTTTGATTTAAAATTCCCTGAGGGATGTGCTGGTGGGGTGGGGGTTTTTTTGTGTGCTTTTCCAGCTTCTCCAAAAGCCTCATTCTTAAAAACCCCTTCCTTTAAGGGATTTTTTTCCCACTTTTTGCATGGAATAATCCAATATTTGAGTGTTTCTGGAGCTTTTTGAGGTGTGATTATTCCAGTCAGAAACACTGGGGAGGCCTCAGGTGCATCACAACCCCTTTGGTTTGATTGATTTTAGATTATTCCCTTTTCCAGGATTATTCCAGAGGGTTCTGGCTGTTTGTGCACCAAATTCCTTGGCTTTTAAGGCAAGGAAATGCCTCATCCTAATCAATAATTAAAACTGGGAGGTACTTAATGAGGCTGTGGATGATGCTTGAATTTAGGGAGGAAAATTCCCTAATTATTTAATTAATCTTTGCTGTAATTCTGCTTTGGGAGAGGGATTGAAGTGAATTTTTATAATCTGCTTGTCCTGCTACTTTTAAGGAGAATTATCTTGGATTTAAGGAAATTTAAAGGCAAAAATTCCTATTTTCTTTCCCAAAAATCAGTATTAACTCTGTGTATCTGCACTGGGGGTCACCAAAAACATTTCAGTGGGAGGAGAAAACCCTTTATTTATATTCCTAATTTAAAATACAGAATTATTTTAGTCAAAATCATTGAGGGGAAAAGGGGGTTTGGAGCTGGAGGTTGGTGTGGGAATTTTCCAAGCAGGTCACAGAAGGGAATAAAAACGGAAAAATTCCAATGTTTGCACAGAGTTGGGTGAATAAATCAATTATTTGTTCAATCAATTATTTATTCTGGCCAGAATAATTTCCCTTTTGTAGAGGAAAAACCTAAAAATTCTTTAAAAAAATTCTTTAAATTTATCCTTAATTACTTCAATTTTTAATTTGGAAGAAAATTACAGAGTGAAAATTATTTATTCCTGCTTTATCCTGACTTGAAAATCCCAGAATTTTTGGATTTATCTTTTAATTTTCTTGCAGGAAGTGACTTCTTTGAGTTGAAAAATCGTCTTTTTGTGGTGCAATTCCAAAATTTAGGGGATTAATTAAATTAGAGTTGTGTAAATTCAAATGCAGCCCAAATTCCAGCAGCATTCCAGCTGCAATGTGATTTTCCATCCCCAAAAAATCGGATTCTCTTTTCCTCCAAAACCAAAATCATAACATTGAGTCACACCCTCAAATCCTGAGAAATCCACTTGGAATTTTTGAGGGTTTTTGCTGTCTCACATTGGATCTGCTTTTTAATTTAGGGGAAAAGTGGAATTCCGAGAGGAAAAATGTGTGGATTTATGGTCAGTGGGATTGATAATTCCGAGTGCTCCCGGGAAAACACACTACACTCATTTTTCCATGGATCTCCCAGTTCATTTTTCCCACAGATCTCCCAGTTCCTGGGATCTTTGGGAACGTGGTGCTTCGGTTATTTATGGACAACTCGGATTTTTTGGTGCTCGGGAGAACCTTGGGAGCGCTGGGAATCGACAGCTGCCGGTGTTTGCTTGGAAAAATGGAGAAATTGGATCAAAATAACGAACAGCTGCTGCTTCCAAAGGGCTGAAACCTTGGAAAAATGAGTTTTTTATCCATCCTGCAGCGTGTCCAGCATTCCCACTGCTTGGATGAGCTTTTCCCCCCCTCTCCAACCTCCTGTTTTCCAGGTAATCCAGTGGGAAATGGGATGGAATTAACCCAAAATCCATCCCTGAACATCTCAGAGCTCGGTGTCCCCCTTTTCCCTATAAAATTCCTTAAAAAGTGTGGGGTGAGGGGGTGAAAGCACCACTTGGAGGGATTTAAATCAAAACTGTGATCAGCAGATTTTATTTTTGTATCATTTCGGGAAAAGTTGGATTTGGCTTTCTATGGATTTTCCTTGATTTGTGGCCGCTTTGTTGGGTTTTTTCTACCTAAAGTTCTATTTCTGTACATAAGAAACTATTCAGGACTAATCTGTGCGTTGTAATAAAGAGATTTGCAAGATAAATCGGGTTGATCCGGGAAAATTTGGGGGGAAAAGCTGCAAAATCCAAGGATTTCTCGGTGGTGAGAGGCTCTGTTTGTCATTCCTTGGGGTTTAGAGCAGGGAATTCCATCACTGGGGCTCCTCTGAAGCTGGAATTGCTGGCAGGAGCTGGGAAGGAGGAGGCTGGAAGTGCTTTGTGTCCCAAAATTATGGGGGTGGAGGTGCCTGGAGGCACAAACTGGATTTTTCCAGGGATTCCCAGGGAATGGGATGAAGGATTTTTGGGACTCAACCAAAATCCTGCTGCCACCTCCCTTTGGAGCAGGGTCGGTGTCACCCCAGGGCTCTGCTCCAGCTGTGGTCATTCCCTGGGAATCTCTGGAATGCTGGGTGAGTTTTGGGAAGAGTTTCCAAGTTCCTGGTTGTTTATTCCTTAAAAAACCTCAGAATTCCCACCTTGGAGCACAATCCGTGATTCCCCCTCATGTTTTCACCTTGTTCATCCCTAAATCACCCCAGCGTTGGTTTTCCTGAATATCAGGATAAAAAACTGCTGGAATAAACAAGGAAAAACAAGGAATTTCCTGCAGCATTCCTGAAAAAAGCTGGATATGGGAAATACTTTTTTTTTTTCAAGTGGATTTTTAAATTGTGAATAATTTTCTGCCTCTAAAATCTGCCTTAAAATGAATGTTGGGATTTCTCCGTGCAGGGAAAAAGCTGGAAGTGGCACGGTTGGTGTGCAGGGAAAGCTTCCCTGGGCTTGGCAGCACATCCAGCTGCCATCTGGAACACACAAATCCCGCTGGGAATTCTTTATCCCATCAGCACCAGGCTGCACTTGGAGGAGAATAATTCCTGCTCCGGAGCTGCAGCTTCTCCACAGGATTGAGGAACTCGTTTGTTGGAGTCCCTGAGCTGTTGCTTTGCAAATTAATGCTGCTGTGGAGCTGGTTTGATCCCAAAAAACCAGTTTTTTCTGGAGCTGGGAGGCAGGAGAAGGCAGAGACATGGAATTTTGCTGGATTCCAGGGAGAGCCTGGTGTTCCAGCCCCACAACCTCAGCCTGCTGGGCTCTGAGTGGGATTTAATCCAAGGGTTATCCCAGTTATTTGGAGGGAATAAAGGGTTGGAGTTGTTAGGAGCATCCATCTGCCCTCGGGATAAAAACTCCAGCTGCTCTCCCTTTGGATGGGTGCTGCTTCCCTGGCCTGGGTTTTTTGGGATGCACATGGAATTTTTCCTGGGGCACTTGGGTTGTCTTCACCTTCCACTGCTGCTTCCTGCCAAAAAAATCATGGAATGGTTTGGGATGGGAGAGACCTTAAAGGTCCCCCAGTTCCAGCCCCTTCCCCTATCCCAAGGTGCTCCAGCCTGGCCTTGGACACTTCTAGGGATGGGTAACCACAGCTTCTCTGGGAATTCCATCCCAGCCCCTCCCAGGGAGGAATTCCTTCCCAATATCCCATCTAAAGCTCCTCTCTTTAATCCAGCAAAACCTCAGGATGTGGGAGTGTGCCCCTGAAGAAGGCGCTGTTCTCTCTTTCTCCTTTCCCCTTTTTCCTTCCTTATCCCATCCCTGCTCCCTCCCTTCCCTATCCCAAGAAAAATCACCTCACCAGGAACAGCAAATCCGTGCTGGCTGAGCCCTCTCTGCATGCAGAGCACAGCTCCTGGCTGCCGGCAGCTGGAACATTGGGATATCGGGATCCTGGGATCCGGGCCCAGCTCCCTCTTTGTGCCGGGAAGGAACAAAACCCCAGCAGAACATTGGGATTCAGCACCAATTCCCGATCCTTCCCGTGCTCCCCGTGCTTCATCCAGGCTATTCCAGGTCACTGGGATAATTTAGGTTGGATTTGAGGTGGAACGAGGTGCTGGCACAGCGGGAAGCAGAGCCAGGTGGAAAACATTCCAATCCCAGAGCTGGAAGGATGTTTTGCTGGCATCTCTCCACGCCGGATTCCAGGAGCCATGGAAACCAGGGCTTGGATGGAGTTCCCAGATGGATGTGTCCCTGGGATGGGTGATAGAAGTTGATAAATATCTGCTCCCTGCCTGTCCAGGCCCCAGCATTCCCACCGGGAATGATCCAGGGAGCAGCACCCACCAGCATTCCCTGGCACCATCCCCCAAATCCCAAGGAATTTACAACCAGGCGTAAAGAACAGGAGGCAATTCCGGTTTTTCCTCAGCAGCTCCCGTTCATCTGAGGTGATTCCTGCTGTCTGCTCCAGCTGGGAATGCCAGGAGGGAGCCAACATCCCGGGATTGTGGCTGTGGTGTTCCCAGCCTGGCATCCACCTTGGAGCAGGGGGAGGAGTGACAGGGACACACCTGGACAGGGACAGGCTGCTGGGGACGCCCTGGCACAGAATTCTCAGAGAATCCGTGGCTGCCACATCCCTGGAAGTGTCCAAGGCCGGGTTGGACAGGGCTTGGAGAACCCTGGGATAATGGAAGTTGTCCCTTCCTTCCCTAAGGATGATCCTTAAATCCTCCCAATCCAAACCATTCCATAATTCCAGTCAAGGAGGGGACATGGCTTGGGGCCAGCGGCAGCACCTGCTCCCCTCTCCCTCAGCCGCATTCCTGGGCTTTTTTCTGGGAATATTTTGTCCAGGAGGTGGTGCCAGAACCGTTCGGGACTCGCAGCCAGCGCCACCGCCGAGGCCACCGCCCCCGCTGAGGTTGTCCCCAAGGTGACGCCCCCTCCCAGCCGGCCCCTCCCACCCTCTGGATGAGCCTTGGGATGGGAAAATCCAGGGCGGGGGCACCGACCGCCCCTTTGTGCGGGGAAGCGCCCGGTTCTGTGACATTCCTGGTGCCTGAGCCACAGCTTCCAGCAGGAAATGTCCCCAGCCGGGCTTTGTGTCACCCTGCGGGGTCACCACGGCCTGGGTGTCCTCCCTGCCGCTGTCACCCCACCGCGCATCCCTTTTCCAGCTGCTTTCCTCCCTTTGTTCCATGGTCCCGCCGTGGCTTGGAATGGTGTGGATGGAGAAGGAGGTGGCAGCTGGTGGCTTCTCCATGGAGACCTCGGTGCTGGGCTGCTCCTGCTGGGAGCAAAATCCTCATCCCCAAACTGGCATCCGTGTCCAAGGCTGTGGATCTTCCTGCAGGACACATCCCTGCTCATCCCGCTGTCCTCTTCTTCTTCCTGGTGTCCCCAAGGCTTTTGTTATCCCGGGAAAAGGCAGCAATTCTGCCTGTCTTGGAGAGGAGATGGAATTTGGGCATCTGGGGAATCACCACAACCCCAAACTGGCTCCAGCCTGAGCTGCATTTATTTCCCTCTATCCCAGATCCCTCCACTTCTCCATCTTGCTCCTTCTTTGAGGGGAAAAATGAGGAATTTGGGGCATGATCACAGATGGATGGGGAGGGTGGGAGTTTGGGATTTGTTTGGGATTTGTGCACGGGAATTGCAGCAAAGCCACCCAAGGGGTTGGATCCCTGTGGATAACAGCAGATGTCCATCCCTGGAAGTGTCCCAGGCCAGCTTGGATGGGGCTTGGAGCAACCCTGGGATATGGAAAATGTCCCTGCCCATGGCACTGGATGAGCTTTAAGGTCTCTCCCAACCCAAACCAGTTTGGGATTCCATGAAAACAAAAAGCCCCACTGGTATTTCCCTGTTGAATTTCCATTGGATTAAGATAGAAGGAAACAGAGGGAAAAGAATTCCCCTGTGGGAAGCAGTAAAAGTTGATTTATTCACCTGGCAGGAGAGAGCCTGGAGCCGCTCGGGGTTGTTGGCTGAAGGTCCTACAAAGCCTCCAAAAACCTCAGCGTGGTTCATCCCAGGTCTCCTTCCCGATGTGCCTGATGAGCCCATTCCCAGCAATTCCCGTGGAAAAGTTTGGGAATATTCATGGCCAGGGAAATTCATCCCTCCCCGGAGGTCACTAGAGAAGGAAGGAAATCTTTCAGGATCAGATGAGTTTATCCAGCCTGGACCCTGATCCCACATTCTCTGGAGTTATTGGATACTCCGGATAATTGGAGAGGTTTGGAAGGGGAGGGATGGAAGGGGAGGGATGGGCACAGCGAGCTCCTGATGTGGCACCAGGGGGACAAATTATCCCATTCTGGGAAAGGTTCTTCCTCTAGAGGGTGTTGGGAATGGGCATGACCCCAAGGCTGCTGGAGGTCCGGGAGCGTTTGGACAACGCTCCCGGGGATGCACAGGGTGGGATTTGGGACATCCTGTGCCAGGAGCTGATTGGATCCCTTCCAACTCTGAACATTCCATGATTCCTGGAAGAAAACCCTGTCCTTGAAGCTCTGCAGCGGTGGCTGGAGGAGCTGCCATTCCCAGGAACATTGTGGTTATCCCAATGGTTCCGTGTCTCAGATTATCCCACAGAGCCTGCAATAGGATTGGGACATTTTAGGAACGCTTTTTATTCCTAAAACCATTTCTGCCCTGACGCCCAAAACCATCTCCACCAGGGCTCCTCAAAACCACGATGGAAAAGGTTCCGTGTGGACAGATTTGGGTTGTCCTGGCATGAAGCCGCTGCTGGTGCATTCCCAAGGAATTCCCGGCTGTGGAAGCAGAGCCGCCTCCCTGGGGTGATCCGTGACCTCGCCAATCTCGGGGCACATCTGGGAGTTCCCCTGGGCACCAACGGGGCCGTGAGCGAGGTTTGCACCGCAGCGGGTTCAGGGGTGGTGACACGATAAAGAGGGTGGCACCTCCCCGCTGTCACTTTGGGTCATTGCCAGCCCACACCCAGGCAAACAGCCCGAGCTCCCGAAAATTTCTTTGGAATTTTTTGCTCTGAACCCCACCCTTCATGCAAGTGTGGGGGTCTGAGGGTGTGCTCAGCACCCTCAGCTCACAACCCTGGGCATCTCCCATGGATTGCAGCCAAATATTTTTCCCAGGAAATAGAGTTTTTTTCCAGGTGAAACAATGCCCGGGAGGAGCTTTTCCAGGTGAAACAGTGCCCGAGACCCAGGGAATGGAGCTTTTCCAGGCGAAATGATTCCCAAGACCCAGGGAATGGAGCTTTTCCAGGCGAAATGATTCCCAAGACCCAGGGAATGGAGCTTTTCCAGGTGAAACAATGCCCAAGACCCAGGGAATGGAGCTTTTCCAGGTGAAACAATGCCCAAGACCCAGGGAATGGAGCTTTTCCAGGTGAAACAATGCCTGTGAGGAGCTTTTCCAGGTGAAACAATGCCCAGGACCCAGGGAATGGAGCTTTTCCAGGTGAAATGATTCCCAAGGCCCAGGGAATGGAACTTTTCCACATGAAACAATGCCCAGGACGGTGGCAGCGCCAGGGTCCCATCAGCTGCTCTCCCAAAGGGACCAACCAGACGTGTTTTTCTCATCCAGTGGTTCAAAGAACTCCGGGAAAAGCTTTCGGGGAACTGGTTTCCCCAAATCCCGGCGGGAAACTGCTCTGATGTGGGGACTGAGCTTCAGCTCAGCAGGAGAAACCCTGAAATGGTTCGGTGGTGCTCAGTCAAACGTTCAGCTTGATCTTGGAGGTGTCTTCCAACCCTAATGATCCTAAAATCCCTGCTTTGGGAACCAGGGAGTTCTTGGGAACCGGGAACTTTTTTTTTCCCCTTCTTTTCCACCTCGGAGGCCTCTCCCGAGCCAGCATCTCCCTGCTGGTGCCACGAGCAGCTTTGCAAAGGCGCCGCTGAGACAGGAGGGCAAATTGGCTCCTTCAATCAGCGGCCCAGGTGCCTCCCAGACCCCACCTTCGGCCTTAAAAGACATTTAATTGACGGCTGCGAGAGAAAATACCCAGTGGGCAGCCCCAAAAGTGCCGCAGATAATCATCAGGGTGCCCTACATACGGCTTGGCTGCGAGATCAGACGGGGCAGAAGAATCCGACATTGTTCCAAATGAACAGGAGAGGGAAGTAACAACTCCATAATTACTCACCTCGAGTTAATTGACGGTAATTACAGCGAGTAGGCAGTGGAGGAAGCAGTGACGGGCTGGCCCTGGAAGAGTCACGGCGAGGGCGGGGAGGGTGCCCTGCGCACCGCGGCTCCGAGGGGGTTAAACTCCATGGGTTTGGTCGGGAATTTTTTTTTTTTTTTTCCTTTTCCCTCCCTCCCGGGTTATTTGCAGCGAACAGAGCCGGGGTGGAAGGGCTGAGGTGAGCCTTTGCTCCTGGGGAGAGACCGGCACTGGTTGCTGGGCACTTCCCGAGCCGGGTGTTGTCCCCGCTGGCAGCGCGGGGCCGCTCCGTGCCCGAGCCCCCCGTGCCACCCCCATGGGGGATGACATCGACTGGCTGGACCTGCCGGGCAGGTGGACCTACGGCGTCTGCGGGGACGGCAGAATCTTCTTCATCAAGTACGGTCCTGCCCGGAGCCCGTGTGG
>VZRV01004872.1:14333-26101 GCA_013398115.1 Falcunculus frontatus | reverse complement strand
CTGGGGGTGGGGGGAGCGGGGTGGGTGCCTGAGGGGCTGCAAGGGGTGGGGGGCTCGGTTTGGGGTGGAAACAAGGGGTCCCTCCTGCTGTAGGTTTCAGCCACCTCTCCTTCCCTCCTGTTTCTCCCTTCTTGGGGTCACCGCTGTCCCGGTTCCCCTCCGTCCCTAAAATCCACTCCTTTGGCTGGGGAAGTGTCCCGTGGTGCCAAGACCCTTCCCCAGCGATGGGAAGGGGCTCCTGAGCCCCCCGGGGGTGCTGACAGCTCCTCTGTCCTTGTCCTTCACAGCGACGACACCAAATCCACGAGCTGGGTGCACCCCGGCACGGGCTACTCCATCCAGAGCGGGCACTTCTCCTGCGCAGGTGAGGCTCGGCCCCGGCTCCTGGGGGGGTCAGGATTGGGAAGTGTGGAGTGAAATCCTCCTGGAATGCAGCGCAGACCCCCAAAAACTGAGCCAGCAGAAGCTGGGGAGGGTTGAGGAGTTGGTGCGAGGTGATGCTGTCTCTCCCCAGCGTGGGTTTTCCAGCTGCAGAGATTCCTGGGGGATTTTCCCTTCCCTCCTGTGATCTCTGAGACCTGTGGTTGATGGCGAGGGGCCTCAAACTTCTCCAAAAATGCAGTTTGAGCCTTGTGAGAGTCGAGCACAGCAGCACGAAGTCTCACAATCCCCCCTCGATCCCTGCCAGCACCATCCTGCCCTTCTCCAGGGGGTGCTCCCGGGGGAGCGGGGCCCCGCTGTGACCCCGGGGGGGACAGGGAGGGTGACCCCGCTTGTGGCCTGTCCCCGCAGGGCTGCCCCGAGGCTGGGAGGTGGACACCACGATGCACGGGGGCCTCTACTTCATCAAGTAAGTGGGAAGGGGCCGGCGGGAGAAGCTTTTGCATCCCGGGATGCTGCAACTCCCTGGGCTGATCTCAGCAGGGATCGGGAAGGACCAGCCTCAGCTCTGGGCTCTGCACCTGGAGCTCCAAAATCCCATCCCGCATGCAAAATTCTCCGGGATGAGCTCCGGGGTGGGGTGGGAGAGCCAGCCACCTCCTGCCCCGCGTCACCCCGCAGGGAAACATCCCCCGGAGCCCAGGGGGATTCCTGGAGCTCCCGGAGTTTGTGGGAAGGAGCCCCGGTGGCGCGGAGGGTCCCTGGGGCACGGAGCTGGCTGTGCTGGCCGGGCTGAGGCAGCGGGAGCAGCAGCAGGAGCGCAGCTCGGTGAGGCTCCAGCCCGAGGCGCTGCTCCCGGTTCATCCCAGTGCGTTGTTCCCCATTCCCTCTCGCCCCTTCCTTGCCTCCAGTGCCGGGATTGGGGCCGTGGCGAGGCGATTTTGGTGTCTAGACAGGCTGAGAGCTGCAGGCTGTGCCTCGCCTCGCGTGGGGCTCCGGGTCCTGCCGGGTGAGGCTGTTCCAGACGGGATCTTTGAGCCCGTCCCTATCTGGCACGCGGAGCTTTCCCTGTGTGCCCAGACAGCAATAAAATCCCGGAGAGAGCAAAGATCCCCGGGCGGGCTGGAGCACAGCGCCGGGATTAGCTGCTTTAATCTGGGCAGCACAGACCAGGTGTCCTTGAGGCAGCTCCAGACGGGGCCGGGAGTGGGGCTGGAGCTGCTCTGGTGGGGTTGGAGTTGTGACCTCAGGAATCCACCTTCCCTGAGCACCACAGCTCCTGGGAATGCTGCAGCGGAGCAAGGAATGGGGCTGGGGCTGCTCCGGGAGCACCCAGTGGGGCTGGAGCTGTGACCTCAGGGGCAGGGACCCCCTTCCCTGAGCTCCTGGGAATGTCACAGCGGAGCAGGGAGTGGGGTTGGAAGGTGGCAGCCACCAGGCCAGGGCTGGGTCCTGCCAGCCCCACCTGAGGCCCAGGGGACCGAGTGGTGGCCGTTGTCCTCCAGGGGTGGCACCGGGCCCAGCTGTGGAGAAGAGAAGCTCTGGGGATGCCGGGCATCCCCCAGCCTGGAGTGTGGGATGAGGGGTGCCCCATCTGGGTCTGTAAAAGGGATTTTTCCATCCCAATCCTGCCCCCAGCTCTGCCTGCAGGAAAAAAGGCCCTGCTGTGTCCATGATTTTGGGATGGGGGCTGCTCCAGCAGCTCCTGGCATGTGGTTAAGGGAGCAGGGAATGACTGGACCCCAAACTGAGGTGCTCAGCCTGCCTGGCTGGGCTGGGGGGGGCTCCCCTGAGAGCTCCCCCATTTCTCCTGGGCTTCCTGGGAGGTTTCTGGGAGATTCCTGGGAAGCAGGAGGGCAGTGGGAGGTCGAGCAGCCCCAGTGGATCCCCGCTGCCTGAGAAGCAGGGGAATGGCTGGGGACTGTGGCCTTGGGAGGGGACAGCTGCAATTTTGGGGTGCTGCTGTGGGCTGGCAGGGAGGAAGGGTGAACAGGGTGGACACAGGAGGCAGCGGACGCAGTGAAAGCCACCCCCCTGCCCAGCCCCTAATGCCCCGTGGCTAATGGGGGGATTATAGGATCAAGGGCAGCCGCTGGTTTTCCCTTCACGGAGCGCCGCTGGCTGTCCCCAGGCCGAGGCAGGGCGGTCCCCGCGGGGGCTGAGCCCGAGCTGGGTGCCCGCAGGTGTAGGCAGGGTGCCACCACGGGCCTGGCAGCTGTGACAGGCAGAATGAGGGCAGTGCCATGGATCGGGGCACGGTGCCATCGCTGTAGGGCTGGAATCTGCAGTGCCGGTGCCCTGGGCAGGGTCCTGGCAGCTCCCCCTGAGCCATCCTCGGCACCAGCTGAGCTGTCGGGGGCTGTCCTGCTGCGTGCAGAGACCGCCCCACTCCAGAGGGATCCACGACCCGGCTGGCACCAAAGGGACTCCCCTTTCCCGGGAGATGCAGGATCCCGAGGGATGCGAGGTCCCTGGGATGCAGAGGGATGTCCTGGCTGTCCCACCCCATGCAGGAGGGGATTCAGGGACCTCTCTGCCCCCCATCCCAGTGCTGGGAAGCGTGGGGAGCACTGTCCAATGCTGGGATGCAGGATCCAGGATATTGGGATGCGGGAAAGGGAGCGGGGCCCCCTCAGGGTCCCCCACACTGAGAAGTGCGGTCCCTGCCGTGCCCCCGCTGCTGGAATGCGGGTCCAGGTTGTCCCCAGGTTGTCCCCAGGTTCTGAGCTGCGGGAGCAGCGCGATCCCGCCAGCTCCCGGCGGGATGCGGGGGGTGTGTGCGGGGTGGGCAGCGCGCTCCAGCCCCCTCGCAGGGTCGCGGGTCCCCTCGGTGCGGCACTGGGGGGGTCGGGCGGTCCCCCCGGGGGCTGCGGAGGTGGGGGGCGGTGGGGGCGGCGCGGCCCCCCCGCTCCGCTCGGTGCCAGCCCGGCGTCACGTGCCGCTCGGTGGCCCCCGAGCATGCCCAGCTCCGGCTGCGGCTCCGGCTCCCGCTCCGGCTCGGGCTCGGGCTGGGGATGGCCGGGAAGATGCTGCGCCCGTAGGCAGCGGGGGGGGGACCGGCCGCTGCCCGCCCCGCACGGTGAGTGCCTCCGGCGCTGCTCCCTTCCTCCTCCTCCTCTTCCTCCTCTTCCTCCGCTCTTCCTCCTCCTCCTCCTCCTCGCGGGCGCTGCGCGGGGGGCGCGGAGCGGCAGCGCATCCCCGCATGGTGCTGCGGGGGCTCTTTTTGGGAAGGGGGGTGGCCGCGCTCCGGCCCCATGGGCAGAGCAGGGCGCGCTGTGGGGGCCGGCACCCCCCGGCTGCCCGAGGGGCTGCCCCTGCACCCCCTGCCCCTCGTGTCGAGCTTTGGGTGACGAGTGGGGCCCCCCCGAGCCGTCCCCGCCGTGCGTTATGTGCTGAGCGCTGGTTTGTGTCCCCAAAACCCCAAAGGCTGCGGGCTGGGACCCCCCGGGTTTGGAGCCGCCAGGTTTGGCCCCGACTCCGTGCAGGGGCAGAGCAGCGCCGGGCTTTGGGGGACCCCCCGCTATTCGCTGTCTCAGCACCCCCAAACCCCATCCTGGTGAAGGGGGGGCTCGGAAAGGCCGGACCCCCCCCGAACCCGCGCGCTGTGCTGGGGACGGGATGTGATGGATGGGGCTGAGCGATGTCGTCTGGCGCTTCCCAGGGAAGCCGAGACCTTCCCTTGGCTCTGCGTCTCGTTTCGCTGCCTGCTGCGAGCGAGAGCCATCCTCCACCTCCTCCTCCTCTTCCTCCTCCTCCTCCTGGGCCGGGAGGAAGGGCAGCGCCGCCGCTCCGGGGCCCCCCTGCACCGGGGGGTGTCTGGCGGTGCCGGAGACTCGCGAGCCGCAGCCGCTGCCCCGAGCCCTCAATCGCAGCTTTGTTGCGCCGCTCGCAGCTCGGAGGGAAACGGGCTCCGATTCATCACATGATGGGGATGTTCATACGCCACGAGTCTATTAAACCCCAGCGGAAGGGGCCGGACCGGCCTCCCCCCGGGGCTCGCTGCGGACCCCACTGCTGACCGCGGGCTGGGGGGGTCCGCTCACTCCATCACCCCCGTGCAGGGTCTCGGCCACCTCCGGGGGCTCCGCACCACCTGGCCCCAACATCCCCCGGTGACGCGGCCGCGGTCCCTTGGGTGCAGGGGGGCCGGCCCCCCGCTCCAGATGGCCGCGGGAGCCGCTCCGTTAATCCCCGCGTTGCGGGGAGGGCAGCGGGGAGGCGGCCGGTGACCATCCCGAGGTGCGGGGAGGGCCGGGAATGGAGGGAGCCGGAGCTGGCGTTTGCTGCAGGATTCATCCCTCCAGGCTGCTGCGGCGCTGCGTGCGGCTCTGCAGCCGGGGATCGGCAGCACCCCGCTGGCTTCTCCCACTCCTGCGCATCCCGCCGTGAATCCCGGTGTGAATCCCGTCATGAATCCCGCCGTGAATCCCGCCGTGAATCCCGCTCTGCATCCCCGTGGCTGAGCTCGTCCCGGGATGCGCAGCCCTGCACACGCCGGGCTCGGTGTTTGCGTGTGGCTGGTCCAGATCCTTCCCCTGGGTCCTGCTGCCGTTTCCTCATGGGAAAGGAGAGCTCCTGTCCCGCTCTGAAGCTCCTGTCCCGCTCCGATCTGTGCCCGTCCCTCCTGTCCCCTTCCCTTCTCCGGGAGAGGCTTCCCAAGGCAGCTCCTTCCCTCCTCAGCCTGGCAGAGCCGTAGCTGGGGGACACCTGGGCCTGTCACCCACCTTGAGCCACCCCCTTGGAGACCCAAACCAGGATTAGGACTCCCAGAGAGGGGGTGGCCGAGGAATTAAAATTCCTGAGCTAAAAATCCCATGGGAAGCACAAAGCCTGGCTTTTTATGGACAGTCAGTGTTTGGGGGGGGGGACCCCCAGCCCACGATGGGGACCCCATGACACCCATCCTGCTGCACTGAGCCACCACTGCTGCCCGCCAGGGACATCCCACAGGGACAGGGGCCGTGGCGAGGGGTCCCCAGGTGCCCGGGCAGCGCCAGGCGCAGAGATGCCCCCGGCAGAGGCGGTGACAGGGTGACGGCTGGCATCGGGCTGGCGCTGCAAACTGCGTTTTCCTGCCAAGTTCCCATAGAAACAGGCGGGAGCAGCCGCCGGGCTGGCGAGGATGAGGCAGAGGAGGGACGGGCAGGAGGGTGAGGGACACGGCTGGCACTGCCTGGGTGAGGCCGCAGCGCCGGCTGCCAACGCCACGAGGGCACCGCTGACCGGTGGCTGCTCCCTGCCGTGGGAAAGGGACAAGGGACAACAGCGGGGCCCTGGCCGTGGGTCACCATGACACGGGTGAGTGTGAGCATGTGTCCACGCGTGTGTGCCCGTGCCGGGGTGCCCACACCCCTCAAGCCACTGCCAGGCCTGGCCTCGGGCATAAAACCCACCCCAGATGGGCAGGGAGGGGTTTTTAATCCCCCCGAGGCCTCCCGAACCAGCCAGGCAGGGCCAGGGGTTGTTCTCTGCTCCATCTGTGCCCCCGGGAATCAGCTGGGCTGGGATTTCTCCCGAAGCTCGGCTGGAAGGGGACGCGCGGCTCCGGCTCCGTCGCTGCTCCTCTCTCTCTCTCTGCCAGGCGTCGGTAGTAGCATCCCCCACTCCTGTTTTCCTTGGAAAACACGATAATCCGCGGCAGCAGGCAGGAATAGCGCCTGGAGGAAGGCGCTGCCTCCTCTCCAGCCTCGTTTCTCCCCGGGATTCGCAGCTCTACGCCCACCCAGGGAAGTCCTGCCCCGCCGGCTGCCCCTTCCCACTGCCCTGCCGGGAGGTGATGCTCCAAAACATCCCTGTTTTTCCTGCCGCTGCTGAGGAGCACGGGGCTGAGAGAGGAAGGGAGGGAGGGAGGGAGAGAGGGGGCACGTGTGGAGCCCCCCTTCCAGCCCTGCCTGCTCCTTCCACCATCCCAAGCTGGGAAATACCCTGGGAATGGGTTGTTTTGGCAGGCACCACTGTTTTTCAGCGTGGATTGGGTTTGATTCCAGTTTTCACTCAGTGGTGGCAGCACAGGGAGCCCTTCCAGGGCCTGTCCAGAGCCCATCCAGAGCTCCAGAGCCCGGCTGGAGCAGGGAAAAGGCTCCGGAGCAGCGGCTGCAGGGCGAGGTGGCTCCGGCGCTGGCATGCAGGGAATCAGGTTGGATGGTGGCAGGGAATGAGGCTGATGGTGGCCGTGGCCGGTTGTGCCCTTAATCTGCGAATTCACTAAAGCTCTTTAATAAAGATTCAAAGTCACCAAGTTCTCAATTAAGGGATGAGGCAGCTCTTGATCCGCGTTTCTGGGTCAGGAGGAGAAAGGCCGTTTAAGACCTGGGCGATTCCTTTGATGTTTCCTGGGGAATAAACACCTGGCTGTGCAGGAGGACGTGTGGCTCGGCCTCCTCCGGGGCAGGACCCACAGCCCGGAGCCCAACCCCGGCTGCTCCTGACTCATGGGCTCGTTTTGGGAGAAAGTGGAGCCGCTGGAGCGAGTCCAGAGGTCACGGAGGTGCTCCGAGGGCTGGAGCATCTCTGCTTGGAGCCAGGCTGGGAGAGCTGGGAGAGAGAAGGGAAGGCTCCAGGGAGACCTCAGAGTCCCTTCCAGGAGATAAAGAAGCTCCAGGAGAGCTGCAGAAGGACAAGGGATGGAGGGACAGGACCAAGGGAATGGCTTCCCACTTCCAGAGGGCAGGGTTAGATGGGATTTTGGAAAGGAATTCTTCCCTGTGAGGGTGGCGAGGCCCTGGCACGGGGTGCCCAGAGAAGCTGTGGCTGCCCCTGGATCCCTGGCAGTGTTCAAGGCCGGGTTCATGGGGTTTGGAGCAACCTGGGATAGAAGAAGGTGTCCCTGTTCCCTGCCCAGCCCCGTCCTGCCCTCCCGGAGCAACTGGGGGACTCTGGAGGTGAATGGGACCCTCTGGACTCGGCCCATGGGTGGTCTGCACCCCGCCAGGACCCCCCGGCTCTCCAGGGTGCTCCAAACCCTCTGTTTACCTCAACAACAGCCGCCTGCACGGGTGTTAATTGCAGGAGCTGGCAAAGCACTAATTAGGGGATAATGAGACGCCTTTTGTGTGTGTTTGGCAGCCCGGCGACAGACGCCCTGCTCCGAACACCCCGCGGGCCGGGGATGGGCCGGGTTTGTGATCCCCCCAATGCTGAATCCATAATTCCCGTGGCGTGTCCATGATCCTGTGCCGTGTCCATAATCCCGTGCCGTGTCCATAATCCCGTGCCGTGTCCATAATTCCCGTGCCGTGTCCATGATCCCCCCCTGTATCCGTAACCCCCGGGCCGTGTCCCTGATCCCCCCACGCTCTGTCCCCCCCAGCCCATCTCCCCGGCCGCTCCAGCCTGGCAGACTCTGGGATTTCTTAAACCCCCCAAAGAGCTCCCCAAGGGCCCTGCGGTGGCCCCGCAGCTGCTCCCGAGTCTCGCCGGTGATTCCGCGGCCGCTGGAGCCTTCCCGAGCATCCCTTTGTTCTCCGAGCGGGGAGGCCGCATCTGATGCGGGGCATCCCACTGCCCTCTGCCACCCCACGGACCATCCCTCCCCATCCCCGGCGCGTCCCCAATCCTGGGGGGTTGGAATTGGGGAGCGGGGCTTGTCCTGGCTGTGACCGAGCAGAGAGAACATCCCACATCCTCCTGCTGCTTCTCGCTGCTTCCCGCGGCCTCCCGCTGCTCCGGCACCCATATTCCTGCTGTTGTTGTTCCTCTCCTCCCGCTGCAGCCGCCGGGAACGCGGAGCCGGCGTTTTCCCCCTCCGAGCTTTCCTTACATAACGCCGGCAGCGGCTCCGGCAGCTCGGTGACACCGAGGCCTGGACTTCGCATCCAGGTGACAAAACAGGGATGCGGCTGCTGGATTTCTCTAGGACAGGGTGGGAGATCCCTCCCCATGGAAGGAGCAGCGCTGGCCCGGAGCCCCGGGGATGCCGTGCCGTGGGTCTGGCTCCGGTGGAACAGCCGGGACCGGTCCGGCAGCCCCGGCCGCCTCCCAGCCCTGCCCGGCCGGTCCCGCGGCGGCCGCGGGGATGAGCCCCGCTCTCGGCACCGCTTCCCGGAGCGGAGCTGCCGCACACCTGGGGGGCTGCGGGGGGACAGGTGAGGATGGGGAGGGGCTGTGCCCATAGCAGAGCCCTGGAGCAGCATCCCAGCCTCGGGGGAACAGCTGGAAAATTCCATTCCACTGGCACTCCCCCCACACCCCGGGCTGGGCACAGGGAGGGGTTGGAGGGACCCCCAGGAGGGTTTTGGAGGGCCAGAACCCTTTGGAGGGACCCCCAGGAGGGTTTTGGAGGGCTAGAACCCTTTGGAGGGACCCCCAGGAGGGTTTTGGAGGTCCAGAACCCTTTGGAGGGACCCCCAGGGGGGTTTTGGAGGGCCAGAACCCTTCGAGAGCGCACTCAGAGGCGTCTCAGCTCCTGCTCCACATCCCGCTCTCCCTTTCCACCCCTGGTGTCACCATCCCTTGTCCCCGTGTCCCCTGAACCGCTGTTCTCACGTCCCACAGCGCCTCAGGGCTCAGCTCTGCTCCCCCTTTGCAGGGAGATGCTCGGGGGGACAGCAGGACCCCCAAATTCACCCAAATTCCCACCCCCAGCCAGCTGCTTGATGGACTGGAAGTCATTTTCCAGCCTTTTTTCTTCTGCAGAATCTGAAAAGGCGATCGCAGCCTCAGGGCCCGGAAAGCTCCGGCAGATCAGGAGACACAAATCCGCCCTTTTCGCCTCTCTCCGATTATTCCCGACCCCATTCCCGGTGCCAAACCCGGGGGGCCGGGGGGACCCTGGGCTGGGACGGGCTGAGCTGGTTTTCCCTGGCTCCTCCAGCGCGCTGCTCTCTCTCTTTTCCATGGGGGATTTTTTCCCCTCTCCTTTTGTTGCTGTTCCTAAACGCCTGTTTTGTGGATGTGCAAACGCAGTGACCTTTCCCGGGGCTGCCCGGAGCTCTCCCGCCTGTCAGGGAGATGAGGGAATTCGGGAGATGAGGGAATTCGGGAGCTCCGTGCGAACTCCCGGGCCCCAGGGCTGCGGCGCTCAGCTGCGATCGCGGTGATGAGAGCCCGGAGGGGAGCGCGGAGCTCCCGTGTGCCCGGAGGTGCCAGGCCTGGCACCAGCCACCAGCGCGTCCTGTCCCCGTCCCCCCGCGTCTCCTCCCCGCTCCCCACGAGCTGTGACTGCCGTGACCTTGGCCCTGCGCTTTGGAGGTCCAGGAGGGCTTGGAGGGACCCCCAGGAGGGTTTTGGGGGTGCAGGAGGGGTTTGGAGAGATCCCCAGGAGGGTTTTGGGGGTGCAGGAGTGGTTTGGAGAGACCCCTCAGAGGGTTTGGAGGGGGACCCCCAGGAGGGTTTGGGGGTCCAGGAGGGGTTTGGAGGGACCCCCAGGAAGGTTTGGAGAGACCCTCAGGAGGGTTTTGGGGGTACAGGATCGTTTAGAGAGACCCCCAAGAGGATTTTGGAGAGACCCCCAGGAGGGTTTGGAGGTACCCCCAGGACAGTTTTGGAGGTTTAGGATCGTTTGGAGGGACCGCCAGGAGGGTTTGGGGGTCCAGGACTGTTTGGAGAGACCCCCCAGGAGTATTTTGGGGGTCCAGGAGGGCTTGGAGGGACCCCCAGGAGGGTTTTGGGGGTATGGGATCGTTTAGAGAGACCCCCAAGAGGATTTTGGAGAGACCCCCAGGAGGGTTTGGAGGTACCCCCAGGACGGTTTTGGAGGTCCAGGATCGTTTGGAGGGACCGCCAGGAGGGTTTTGGAGGTCCAGGATTGTTTGGAGGGATCCCCAGGAAGGTTTTGGGGGTACAGGATCGTTTGGAGGGACCCCCAGGAGGGTTTGGGGGTCCAGGACTGTTTGGAGAGACCCCCCAGGAGTATTTTGGGGGTCCAGGAGGGCTTGGAGGGACCCCCAGGAGGGTTTTGGGGGTATGGGATCGTTTAGAGAGACCCCCAAGAGGATTTTGGAGAGACCCCCAGGAGGGTTTGGAGGTACCCCCAGGACGGTTTTGGAGGTCCAGGATCGTTTGGAGGGACCGCCAGGAGGGTTTTGGAGGTCCAGGATCGTTTGGAGGGACCCCCAGGAGGGTTTGGAGGTACCCCCAGGACAGTTTTGGAGGTTTAGGATCGTTTGGAGGGACCGCCCGGTGGGGTTTGGAGGTCCAGGACTGTTTGGAGAGACCCCCAGGAGGGTTTGGAGAGACCCCCCGGAGGGTTTTGGGCGTACAGGAGGGGTTTGGAGGGACCCCCAGGAGGGTTTTGGAGGTCCAGGATCGTTTGAAGGGACCATTCCTGGCGGGCTGTCCCCTTCCCCAGTGTCCTTGGTGGCCTCTCTGGCCGTGGCCAGGCCCAGCCCCGATAACGGGGAGCCCGCAGGAATGTGATTTATGGGGCCAAAGTTCAGCTGCCCTGAGCAGCCCCGGGCTCCTGGGACATGGGATGGCCAAAAGAGGGGCTGGCATGGTGGGGTGACAGCATTCCAGGTGCCACCAAGCCCTGACCCTGGCAGGAGCAGGCCCAGGAGGAGCAGCAGAGCCCCACAAATCCCATTCCCATTCCCATGGGATCATCCCAATGCCGGCTGGAGAGCGATGGGATGAGATCTGTGGGTTTGGGGTGCTGTCCAAGGGGGCAGAGCCACCGTGGGCGATTTTGGGGTGCAGTGAGGGGAGGCTGGAGCTATTGGATGCCTCAGAGGAGAGACCTGGAGCGGGATACGCAACCTTAACCAGGGAAACTGAGGCACGGAGCCAGCACAGCGGGAATCCGAGCCGGTGACCTCCCATCCCTGCTCCAGAGGTTTTTTGGGGTAGGATGTGTGCTCCTGTGCACGCGCGCGCCCGCCGGCACCCAGCAGCCCCATTTCCCGATCGGGTTTGGGCGTTGCCATCCCATAATTAGCCGGTAATTGCTCGCTAATGAGGCAGCGATCCTGCGGCGGGGCCGCGTTTCAAAGCGCTTTTGGAGCCCCGGGCCGCCCCCGCGGCTCCCCCGGCATCGCACCCCGAGCCCCGGCGGCCTCCGAGGGTGGTGGGTGCTGGGTGGGGGCTGCGCTGGCTCCTGGGACATCTCCCGGAAAGATTTTGGGACGTCCCGAGAGAGGGGTCCCCTGTGCGCTTGGTGGCATTGCGGGGACACTGGGCGGTGGCGTGTCCCCGCAGTGCCCGTGCCAGGCTGGCAGCGTGCCCCGGCTGCTCTGGGCACCAGCCCCGCTGCCTCCGGGGCGCTTTGGGGATTTCCTCGCCCCCGCTTGTCCCGGCTGGAGGTGCCACCCTGCTGGCTGTGTCACCCTGCTGTGGCAGTGTCACCCCTCTGGAGGTGCCACCCCTCTGGCAGTGTCACCTCTCTGGCGGTGTCACCTCTCTGGCGGTGCCACCCTTCTGGCGGCGTCACCTCGCTCGCAGTGTCACCCCTC
>VZRV01004872.1:322-12955 GCA_013398115.1 Falcunculus frontatus | reverse complement strand
TTTTTTGGTTTGGTTTGGTTTTTTTTAAATTTAATTTTTCCCCTGAATCAACGCTTTGCCCGATTGGAAAACAACGAGCAGATGGGAGTGGGGGTGAATCTTTTAAAGCTCTTCGGAGCAAGAGGTTGATGGAGGAGATGTTTGGGGGGTGCTGAACCCCTCAGCCTTGAGGCGCAGCGCTGGAGGAAGGGTTGCTGATAGCGGCGAGGCTGCCGCGGCCTTATCTTATCCCCGGCCTTATCACCAGACATGCTTGTGCTGCAGATAAGCGGGACCTTGGGTTCAGGCTCGGGTTGCTGGAGCAGAGGGGGGGATGCTCCGTGTCCCGCTGCTGGGGAGAGGGGAGGCAGCAGGGAGGTGTTGGGGGGGCTGAACCCCCCTTTTAGGGGTCCCCCCAAAAGCTCGGTGTGGGGTTGGGGTCACAAAGCAGCCCCTGGCCGAGGGGAGGCTGCGCCTTTCCTTGGATGGGGCGGGAATTGGGGCTGGGAATGGCGTGGCGGGTTTGGCTCCATCCTTTCTTCTCTTTAAGCGTAAGGAACTGAAGAAAAAAATTCCTTTTTTCGGCCAATTTGGATTCAAAACACCCGAGGAGGAACTCCCAACTTTTCCCCCTCAAATCTCCCTCTGTGCTGGCAGGAGCCCCAGAGCGTGCTGGAGTTTCTCTGCTCCATCCCCAGGGATTTTGGGGTCACTGGAAGGTGATTTTGGGTGCTGCCAGTCCTTGTCGGAGCTGCAGAGGGGGGATTTTCATGCCCAGGGCACGGTGGGTGCTGTCCCCAGGGGCCAAAATCCCTCGAGGTGGCCCTGGGGAGGAAATCCCCACCCGAGGCCGCCTCATCCCACTCAATCCAGCGTCTCCAAAGAGCGTAAGGCTCTTCCAAAGGACCTTTGGAGGACTCTGGGGGTCAGGGCACTGCCCTGGCAGGACCCACCTGTACTGGGGAGTGTCCCCATGCCCTGTGGGGGCTCTGGGGACAGCTGGTGGCCCTGCCCAGCAGAGGATGGATGCCAGAGGGTGCCCCAGGAGCTCCAGCTCTTCCTGCCGGGATCAGGAAGGGCACTGGGAGCTCGGGAAGCAGCAGGTGGCTGCTGCTCGTAAACAGCCTGGGATCGTTGATGTGCCCCAGGGCCGCTTGTGCAACCGGGGCGGGGAACTGGCTCAGAGCTCCGTGGGGCTCCCTGCACCCCAGCTGGAGAATTCCAGGCTGGATCCAGCCTTGGGAGCACAGGGGAGAGGAGCTGAGACTTCCCAAAACTCAGTTCCTCAGCACAGATGGAGACATCCCCATAGATGTGCCCACCGTGCCACGGAGTGGCACCACCCGCTGCTGGCAGAGCACTTCTGGGATTCCCTTTTCCCATGGATAATTCCCAGGATGATCCCCGTGTCCCTGAGCAGGACACACTGCCCGGCCCAGCTCACCCCATGGACCAGAGCAGCTCCCAGCCCAGCCTCTCCTGTGGTATGTGACTGTCCCGGTTTGGGGCTGAGCCTGAAGAATCGGGAAAAACAAGGCAGGGTTTTGTCCTCTGGAGGGTTTTGTCACTCTGCAGGAAGGGCGGGAAGTTCTTCCACACACGGAAGTCCCGGGGTGGCACAAGGAAGTCCAGTGGTGGCACGGTGTGGTCACGTCCTGGCCATCAGCCACCGTGTCCCCAACGAGCCCAGGGTCCCCCTGGGGTGGCACCGGGCACCCTCTGCCCTTGTCACGCCCGTGGTGTCACCGCTGGGGAAGGGGACGTTTTCCATAGCCACAGGTGCCCCATCAGCTGATCCAGCGTCGCGCTGAGCCCCTCCCACCTGCTTTTTTGAGGCTAAAACCCGCGGGTTTTGCTTCTCCCACACGGTTTATTCCCACATTCCCAGGAGGGCGCTGCCCACCGGAGGGTCCCGTCCCCTTCCCAAAGCACCAATCCTATTCCCAACTGCTCCGCGGAGTAAAACCACACCTGAAGCACCACCCCAAACCAGCGAGAGGCTCCACCTTGAGCTGGCACCGGCACGGGGGAGGGCAGGACTGGCGACAAGGGGCTCGGGCAGCGTGGCTGTCGCTGTCGCAGCGCCTGGCGTGGCCGGGAGCAGCGGGAGTGGCGAGAGAGGCAGCGCAGCCGGGGGTGTGCGCGGTGTTTATATAGCAAGGAGCCGAGCTGCAGGTTCGGATTTCAGCCCTCGTTTATCAGCCGGGCTGAGCTGTTCCTGCCACGCTCGGACGTGGCGGCTCCCGGAGGCCACCGGAGCTTTTCCCGTTCCTTCCCCGCCAGCCCCGGGGCTCCTCGTCTCGGTTCTGCCCCTCCGCCCTCCCCGCGGCAGCACCTGGAGCAGGTACCTGAGCCGGCTGTGAGTGCTCGGTCCTCGCTGCCCGGCCTCGGTGGGGTTAAAAACGGGGTTGAGGGGATGGAGGGAGACTCCGAGGACTGGAGGGAGAGGGATGGAGGTGCTGGAGGGGTTTGAGCTGCGCCGGGGGAGCCAAAGATCGGGTTTGGAGCGGCTCGTGGGGAGGGGACGCAGCCCCGGGTGTCACCGGGGAGAGGCTTTTCCACCACCACGGGCACGGGCAGGTGGCACGGCGGGCACGGGCACGGCACGGGAAGGGCCCGGCCGCGCTCTGCCAGGGGTTAATTCCGTGCCGGAGCTGCAGGGAAGGTGGGGCAGCAGGAAAAGGCTGGCACGGCCGGGACTGGGGCAGAGGCGGCCGGTGCCTGCACAAGGCTCCGCTTCCAGCCGGGATGCGGGCGGGATCCTGCCCGGCTCGGGAGGGGCTCTCCCTGTGCCACGGGCTGGTCCCAAAGCCTGGGGGAGCAGCCCTGAGGGAACCGGCTGGGATTCTCCTGAAGATTCCAGCTAAAATCTCCTGGAAGTGCTGCTTAAAATCACCCGGGGGAGACCCGGCTGCGTCTCCAGCTTTGTTCTCTTTAAAGGGATGTTTTAGGAAAGGCTCCTTTAAAGTGACCCTTCCCTGTCGGGCCTGTCATGCTTCCCAGTGTTTTCCTGGAGCCTGGAAAAGCCCCTTCCTCTCCAAATCCCAGCGACAGGTGCCCCAGCCCCTGTTTGGCAGCACCGTGTGGGTGTGCTGGGTTTTCCCTGGCCTGCTGTGGGATGTGGGATGTCTGGTGGGATGTGGGATGGCTGTGGTGGGATTTGTGATGGCTGTGGTGGATCTCCCCTGGCTTGCCCTGGGATGTGGGATGGCTGTGGTGGGATGTGGGATGGCTGTGGTGGGATTTGGGATGGCTGTGGCGGGATTTCCCTGGCCTGCCCTGGGATGGGGGATGGCTGGGGTTTCCATCCCATGGCTCCCAGCCATCCATGGGGATGCCCAGGAGCTGGGAATGAACTCTCCAGGACCGGCAGGAGGGGGGTTTGGAGCTGAGCTCGGTCCTGGCTCCATCCCTCTCCCTCCTTCCTTGAGCTCTCTCCGTCCTGCTGGGACAGGAAAAGGTGAGGAGGGAAAAGGAATTGTGAGTGCTTGGACGGCTTTTCCCTGCTTTCCTAAGGAGCTGAGGTGTGGGATCACATCCCCTCCATTCCCAGTGACTCCTGGGTCAGGCTGGGATGGGGGATACTGGTTTCCAGTCTCATGGAACAGCATCCCTGACCCAAACCCAGGGAAAATGGGAGCTGCGGTGCCACAGGCACCTGCTGAAGGGATCCCCCACCTCCGCGGCGCCCAAGTGCTCTTCCCACACGCTTCGTCCCATCTGTGCCCTCTGGAAAAGCAGGACAAGCCTCGGGCTCTTCCCAGAGCTGAGCAAACCAGTTCAGTTCCTTGGTGCAGCTCCTTGGTCCCAGCTGCCTCTGGGGATCCTTGGAGGGATCCTGTGGGCATTCCAAGGGAGGATCCTGTGACAGTTTTGGAGGGATCCAGTGTCCAGTGAACATCCCAAGAAGGGATCTCATGGGCATTCCAAGGTGGGGGTCCCATGAGCATCCCAAGGGGGGATCCCGTGACATTTTTGGAGGGATCCCATGAACCTCCCAAGGGGGGAATCCTGTGACATTTTTGGAGGGATCCCATGAACATCCCAAGGGGGGATCCTGTGACATTTTTGGAGGGATCCTGTGAGCATTCCAAGGTGGGATCCTGTGACATTTTTGGAGGGATCCAGTGTCCAGTGAGCATCCCAAGAGGGGATCCTGTGACATTTTTGGAGAGATCCTGTGAGCATCCCAAGGGGGGATCCTGTGGCATTTTTGGAGAGATTCCATGAGCATCCCAGGGGGGGATCCTGTGACATTTTTGGAGGGATCCTGTGAGCATTCCAAGGGGGAATCCTATGACCATCCCAAGGGGCTCACCCCGGGCTGCTCCACCGCCGCCAAAGGCACCGCCGAGGGCTCTCTCCAGGCTGGGACTGGCCCGGCTCCAGCTCGGCTCAGCCATCCCGTCCTTCCAGCTTCCCTCCCCGGATCCCGAGGCTGCTCCTCCCCGCGGGGCGGAGGGAGCGCCGGGGCCGCGTTTATTTACGCGGTGCTGGGGAAGAAGGAAAGGGGGAGCTGGCACCGGGCTCCCTGCGTGAATGGGATTTCTGGGAAGCTCAGCCTGGAACTGTCCAGATTTCCAACCGGGAGCATCCCACGGTGACTAAACTTCACTGAGGGCAGGAGCTCGCTCTGCAGAGCCCAACCCGCCCGTGGCGCTGCGGAGGTGGAGCTGGGAGGGGGACAAGGGACACGGCCAGGGCTGTTTGGTGACACAGAGGTGTGTCCTGTCCCCGCGCCGCCTGGGACACTCCCTGGCTTTGGTTGGGTGTGTGCGGGGAGGGTTCGGCTCCCTCTGTTTTTCCCGCAGCTCATTCCCGGCTTTTCCCCCGCAGCTGCTCCCCGGGGCTGCTCCGGGCTTGGGGCGCTAATGAAGACGCGGTTGGAAAGTTGGGAATGAGCTGTGATTCACCGGGAAGCTGTTCCCGGCCGTCCCAGGCACGGCGCTGTCACACCAGGGTGTGGTGGGCTGGAGGTGACAATAAATCGGGGTTGTCCCATCCAAGGACAGCCAGGGGAAGGCTGTGATTCCCCCCGGGATGGCCCCGAGGGATGGCACTGCCCTAGAGCCAGAGGAAAGGCCGCGAATCCCGAGCCTGATCCTGGGATTTTGGGGGGCTTGGAGTGTGTTTTCTTAGGTCTTTTTGCTCAGGACAAACGTGGTTCGGGGGACTTTTGGTTCCTTTGCACACGGAGATTGGCGGGGTGGGCACGTGCCCATTTTTGGAGGGCTGAGGGCTGCCGTGACATCCACGGGTGCCAGGCTTGGCTCCACAGTGGCTGTTCCCAGGCACTCAGGAATGCTTTTGGCCGCTCCACACATTTCCTGGCACCCACGCCATGATCCCAGGCCACTCCTGGGACTGTGGGATGTGTCACAGATGGATTTGGGGCCGGAGAGCCACCACGGCCAGCCCGGAGCCGGCGTTTATCCCGTCCTTGGGAGCTGGTTGGTGCAAAGCCCTTGCACAACCCCTGCGCGGTTGTGTCACCACCGGTGACAGGCTGTTCCCAGGCCCAGCAAGGTGCGGGATCAGATCTAAAAAAAGGAGAATTTCCCCATTCACACCCAGCCCGACGCAAGGGACGTGTGGCACCGCACCAGGAAGGCAACTGGGACACTCGGGGAGGTGACAAAGCTGCCCACGGTGACAACTTCGCTGTGTCACCGGAGCAGAGCCGCTGCTGCCCCTCCATCCCCTGGGCCATCACAGCCTTGGGATGGTGCCTGAGATCCATAAATCTCCTTGCAGAGCCCGGATCGTGCCGCTGGCACCTTCCCAGCTCCTGCTCCGGCAGGTGTGGGGCTCCTCGGTGCCGGCTATGCCAGGAATGTGCCGAATGTGTCGGGGCTTGACTGCGGGAGGTCGGGGCGCGGGGTTGGGATGAATCATTGGAGGCCTGGCAGAGCTGCAGCTCCTGGGCTGGGGCAGAGCCAGCGCTGCCCAACCCCCGGATCCAGAGGCTCCAAAAGCCGCCGGGAAATGGGATCCCGTGGTGGCAGCAGGGATGTGGAAGCTGCCGCTGTCTGTGCCCATCTCACGGCCTGGAGGTGCTGCTTTTATGGATTTGTTTTTCTGAGCTGCCCATGGGAGATCCGGCAGCGGAAAATTGGGGAATTTATCCAAAAAACATCAGGAGGCTCCACAGGGAGTGGCACAACGTGATGTAGCCCAGGCTGGGGCTCACGCTGCACCCCATCCCGGTGGGCTGGAGCAGGAAATAGCAGCTCCTGGATTCACAGAGCCTCAGGAATCACTGCTGGGAGTAGGAGGATGCTTCATTTCATCCCCCTGTGCCCCCTGAATGTGCCCAGATTGGGGTGTTCACAAGGAGTTTGTGGCTTTATATCCCGGGTGGGTGCAGGGAATGAGAATTCCCAAAGCTGTGCCCGTTCCATGGACACGGGGAGCCAAACTGAGCCCCACAGCTGCAGGGTCTTATCAGCTGCTGTGCCTGGCTCGCTCCCCTGTGAGGTTTTTTGGCCGTTCGGTGGGATTTGATGGTGATTGAAACCATCCCGCGGCCGCCCTCGCTGCGGGGTGGTGCCGTGCAGATGTTTGTCCAAGGCTATTTGTGATCATTCCAGCCCAGACGCCCCCGGCGCTGCAGCTGGGGCTGGACAAGGGCGAAATTCCCGGGGTTTCCGTGTCGGGAAGCGGGAGCTGGGCGGTGGTGCCGGTGCTGTGAGTACCTCCAGAGCCGTGGGAGCTGCGACAGGGGTGAGAGACGGGGATGGAGACCCTCTGTGTGTTTGTGGGGACAAACTGGGGGGACCCGGCGTGGGATGCTGCTGGGAGCTGCTGGCGCCTGGGCTTGGGGACAGAAGCGCGGGGTCCCCAGGTGCCACCGCGGCGCGGGGCTGTGCAGGGACACCGCAGGGAGGCGGCGGTGGCGCAGGCCGAGGTTAATCATTCAACCCCTCGGCAGGTTGGGTAACGCGGCCAACGGCGAGGCGGGGGGCGGGGGAGGTGACAGGGACATCTGTCCGGGGCTCAGGCACAGGGACAGCCCTCGTGCTCCTCCTCCTCCAGCCCTTCTCCATGGCGATGCAGGTGCTGATCCCGATGGTCCCGTGGGGACCGCAGCGTGCGGGGGACCCCCGTCATCGGAGGGGGGATGACACTGTGACAGCACCGTGTGGCGGCTGAGCGGGAGCCGAGCTGGCCCCCGGCATGGCTGAGGGAGCCAAGAGCCGCAGCTGGGTTGTAAACACGCTGGGATAAAGTTACAGCCATTGATGTTCCTTGGAAAAGCTGCGGGGAAAGGGAGAGGCAGCTCCGAGAGCCCCGAGCTGCGATCCTGCCCTGGGGTGGAGGGAGCAGCCCCTGTCCCCCTGCCCCGCTCCTGGCGGGGCTCAGCCCCTCGGGATGGACCTGAGGGTGGGGAGAGAGGGGATTTCAGCAGCTCCCGCCGGGATGTGGCGATTTGGGCCGCTCGGGGACACGCGGGGCTGCTCCCGGCGCTCGTGTCCCAGGGACAGGGGTGGAGGGACGCGCAGACAGAACACTGCAGGAACGGCTGCGGGTCCCGCGAGGGTGTGGAGCCCCTTGGAGACCCTTTTTCCTGCCCGGCCAGTTGTCCTGCGGTGACTTTGCAGTGTCACGGTACCCTTAAAGGCGCTTCCAGCCGGGAGCGAGGGATGGCTCCGCCCGGAGCCGAGGGGGTTAAGCTGGCGGCAGCTGCCGCGGCTGTTAATGATTGATACCAATGACGGTCTCCATGGGCTTGGAAGGGAAATCATCCACCCCGGCCGGCTGCGGGAGAGCCACCGGCTTGGCGAGTGGCGCAGCAGGCGGAGGGGACGCGCGGTGGCAGCGGTGAGTGTGTGCGTGTGTCTGTGTGTGCGTGTGCAGCCTTGTCACAGAGCCCGGACGTGTCACACGGAGCCTGGACATGGCACCAGCAGCCAGGCCATGGCACTCAGAGCCTGGTTGTGGCACTCAGAGCCTGGTTGTGGCACACTGAGCCGGGCCATGGCACACAGAGCTCGCCCATGGCACTCGTGGGCCATTGTCTGCGGCCGGTGCCACCGCGAGCAGCCGGTGTCCCGAGGGTGGTGACAGGCAGAGCTGGCAGGAGCAGCACGCCAGGCCTGGCACCATCAGGACCTGGGTGTGATTATCACACTCGGTGGCTCAGGCAGGTGCTGGGGATTTGTCCCAGCAGGATTTTCCCAGCGCTGCTGCCATAATCCCCTGACCTGACCTGGCTGGGGAGGGGTCGGGGCTGGGCTCCTTTGATGCCTCACACCAGGGATTTCTCAGGACAGGTATTCCCGGCGCTGGAAGTGGCTTCTTAAGGAGCTTAGGGAGAGTTTAAACCCTCCAGGGGCGAGTCCAGGTGGTGGCTTGGAGGTTACCTTGGGAATGGTGGCCCTGGGTGGGAGTGGTGGCTCTGGATGGGAATGGTGGCTCCTGATGGGAATGGTGGCTCTGGGTGGGAATGGTGGCTCCTGCTGGGAGTGGTGGCTCTGGGTGGGAATGGTGGCTCTGGGTGGGAATGGTGGCTCTGGGTGGGAATAGTGGCCCTGAGTGGGAATAGTGGCCCTGGGTGGGAATGGTGGCTCCTGATGGGAATGGTGGCTCCTGATGATCCTGTGCAAAAGGGGTTTGGGCTCTGTCCCCGCGAGGGGACAATGAAGTGACATCAGAGCTGCCAGGGCACGGACTGTCACCCGCTCTGCCCCCGTTCCAAGGCTGTCACCATCCCCAAATGTCACCCCATGGGGTCAGGATGCTGCTGCCGCGCCTGCTCCAAACCTCCGGCAGCAGCAGCAGCAGCAGCGCGTTTTGGCCGGCAGCCCCCGCGGGCCGAGCCTGGGATGGAACCGGGGTTTCCAGGGAGATAAAACACAAACTCCCGGTGCTTTTTTTGTGCTTTTTGTGCTTCTCCCCGACCCCAGCTGGCGCGGCCGCGGGGGACTCGCCCTCCCCGCCGCCGCCGGCCGCGCTGGCTGCCAGCAGCCGCTTTGTTCTCTGGAAATCCCCTGCCTTCCCCCGCTCCCGGCCGTCCATCCCACCAGGATCTTCTCCCACTCCCCATCCCCGCGCCCCCCCAGAGCCGGGATGTCCCCGTGTGGCGCTGGTGATGCCACACGTGGGCCGTGGGTGCTCGGGAGCCGCCGGCCGCCCTTCCCGAGGACTTTGCCCGGCTTGGCAAGGCCGGCACCGCAGCCCCGCTGTTTCCCAGAGAATCCAGCTCTGGCTTTGCCTCCTCCTCCCCTCCCTGCGCGGCTCCCACGGGAATCTGAGGGATGATGGGGAGCTGATGATGGCCAGCGTGTCCTGCAGGAGCAGGGCGTTTTTTAATCCCGATGGTCCCTGCACCCCTGTGCCGAGCGGGATGGACGCGGAGCGCAGGGGATCCCTGTTTTTTAGTGCCTTGTAATCCCTTTTTTCCCACTCTGGGCTGCTCTGCAAACTGGGATTCAGCGATTTGTCCTTGCTCCTCCAAGGGTGGATTGTCCCCCGCAGGGACCGCGGGTGACAGGGTGACCCCGAGTCCCCTCCCGTGGGTGCTGAGCGCTGCAATTCCTGGGGAGAAGAGGATTTCCGAGGGCTGCAGCCGGAGGAGAGGGATGTGGCTGGGTAGGAGAGGGAGAGGTGAAGAAAGGGTTGGAAAAACACGAGAGGGAGGCCAACGCATGGGGGGAGTTTGGCCGGGGGCCACGCCGGCCCCATCCTTGGGAGGAAAACGTGGAAAACCCCTGGATGAAGGGGTTTGATCGCCACTTTCTGGGGGTTTGGCTGCCTCCATTCTGCTGCCCTTTCCTGCCACCACCCCGGCATGGGGACCCCTCCATCCCTGCGATGGGGGCAGCGAGGGTTCAGCTGGAATCGGGATTGGGGCGTGGGAGGAGGCAGCAGTTGGATCCCGGTGGCCCCCGGCCAGCCTGGGAGCTGTTTGGGATGATATTTCCCTGTGGTGAGGCTCCCACGGCTCTGGGCAGGGCTGGTGGGGACAGCAAGGTCAGGGTCCCTGTCCCCATCCTGCTTGGCTCGGGATTTAGGGAGCCCCGACAGCCCAGGAATGGCCATGGAGAGGAAATGGTTCCCGTTATCCCATTAACTCTGGGGTTCTGGGGGGCTGCTGCTCCCCTCACCTGCTCCCTGTGGATGCACCTGGCGTGGGCTGGTGGCAGGGAACAGCTCCTTCCTGTCACTGTGTCACCCTGTCACCTGCTCCTTCCCAGCTGGAGCAGCGTCAGCTCCTTGGGACACTCAGCTCCTGGCTCTGGTGGCTCTGGGGGTCCTTGGGGACAAGGGGTGGCACTCAGTGACAGTGGCTCTGGGGGTCCTTGGGGATGGAGGTGGCACTCAGTGACAGTGGCTCTGGGGGTCCTTGGGGATAGAGGTGGCACTCAGTGACAGTGGCTCTGGGGGTCCTTGGGGACCTGCCCCAGCCATGGTTTGCGGTTTGAAGAGCTGGACAGCCACGACCCCAATGGGCTGAGGGGGGACAGGGGGACAGTGGAGTTGTCACTCAGCTCCCAACAAGCTCCAGCTTTGGGAAGGGGGAGGAACAGCGGCGCTGGAAATTTTATTCCTCAATTATCGCATTTATTCCCTCCTCTTGCTCCGTGTCCTTGTGGGAAAGCACGAGGAGGTTCCGAGGGGGTTTCTTTGATGTTTCCCCCGAGGAGAAGCAGCAACTCTTCCCCCTCAGCTCTCCCAGGAGGTCAAGGGGGGGAGTTGCTGTGGCATCCCTGGGGCGTGTCCATGGATCAGCCACAGATCATGGATCAGCCACGGATGTGCCGTGTCCCTGCCCACCCCCGGGCACCAATGACCGTGACAGAACCCAGCTGGTGCCCAGACCACGGCACCTGCTCCGGGCTGGCAAACCCGGCCTGAACCCGGCTCAAAAACCCCCGAGCCTGGCACAGCCCCTGTGACACCGAACTCGGGTGGCAGAGGGTGACACCCCCCCAACACGGAGCCTCCTGTGCCTCCTTCCCTGCTGCTGCCACGCTGTCCCCACATTGCTGTCCCCAGAAGAGGCCACAGCCTCCCCTGGCGGGTCCCTTCTCGCCGTGGTGGCCTCGCCAGTGGGCGAGCACTGGCGTTGTCACCCTGGAGGGGTGGCACGTGCCCGCAGCCATTGGGGGACCTTGCCCCTGGATCCTTGGCTGGTGGTGATGGAAGAGTGGGTGAGTCACTGTGGTGGGGACATGGGGACATGGGGAGGGGGACAGGCAGCACCAGGGCATTTGCCACCAGTTTGGACACTGGCATGAGGTCAGTGCCACCCACGAATGGTGTGGTGGCAGTTTGTCCATGGATGTGTCTCACCCCATGTCCCAGGTGCCCTAAAAAGGGGGATTTAGTGGGTTTGGGGTTGGATTTGCTTTAGTTTGGATTCGGTTTAGTTTGGATTTAGATTAGTTTGGGTTTATTTTAATTTGGATTCAGTTTAGTTTGGGTTTAGTTTAGTTTGGATTCAGTTTAGTTTGGATTTGGTTTAGTTTGGATTCAGTTTAGTTTGGGTTTAGTTTAGTTCGGATTCAGTTTCGTTGGTGCCACGGCGTTGGCACATTCTGGGATGGGCTGGGACCACTGGTGCCATCCGAGGGGCAGCGGGGACATCCCTGAGGTGGTCACTGGCACCCCAAAGGGACCCAATTCCGATTTTTAGGAGGATGATGCGATGGTGGGCAGCGTCCCACGGTGGTCCCGGGGTTTTCCTGGAGCGGGGCCGTGGCGGGATGGAGCCCGGCAGCCTCCCCGTGCTCCGCTTCCTTCTTTGGAGCTTTCTTTGAAATGTCAGCCCGATCCTTCCCTCCCTCCTTCCCTCCCTCCCTCCTTCCCAAGGATTTTCCTACCCGCCCCGAGGGCTTTGGATTCTCTTTGCAAAGTCCAGGCGGAGCGCGGCTCACCCCAAATTCTGCTCTCCCACCCTGTGAAAGGCTCCCCGGGCTTTTTTTTGGGGGCTGCTGCTGCCCTGCGGGGTCAGTCCCCTCCTTGCTGTGCTTGTGCCCATCCTGGTCCCCGGGATTTCCTCCCGGTGTCACCTGGGGAAGGAACAGCCGCGGGGAGGGGTGGGGGACACGCTCAGGGATGGTTTGGGGACACTCAGGGATGGTTTGGGGACAGCAGCAGGGGGAAGGGATGCAGCCTCTGAATCCAGGGCAGCGACAGAGCTCAGCTCAGCGCGGCTGCTTCCCTCGCAGTGACACCCCCTCCCTTCTGCCCTGCCGGGCTGGGGGGGGCCGGGAGCCCCTCAAAAGCCCTTCTGAGCCTCCCTAAACCCCCCCGAGCTGCCCGCGTCGCCCTTCCCCTGCCACCAGCAGCTCCCCGGCTCCGCACCTGTGCTGGGGGAGGCGGCCGTGCCGCGCTGCCCTTCGCCTCTCCTCTGCGGGGACGCGAGCGGGAGCTGTTTGTCCCCGCTGTCGCCTTCCCCGCTGGCTGCCGCACACCGGGGCTGCCCAACCCCGGCGCTGCCGGAGCCACCGGAGCCCCCCGGAGCCGCCCGGAGCCCCCCGGAGCTCCGCCACCGCCGCCAGCGGCCCCGCCAATGCCACCGGCGCGGGGCGCGGGGGGACTGGCACGGCTGGCAGAGGACGGGCAGAGCCCTCGCCCACCGCCCGCGTCCCCCTGCCCCCGCGGGGCCGCTCCGCTGGCCCGCGCTGTCCCCCCGCAGCCTGGTGGCAC